>OMNW01005648.1:1555-23343 GCA_900303245.1 Selene dorsalis | reverse complement strand
GGTCCGCCGGTCCACCCAGCGCTCCGCCTCCGCCTCCCCCTCCTCCCTTACCCTCACATAAAGACAGCCTTGTTAGTTGCTTCAAGACACCGTTACAGCAGCAGGAAACACTACTGCCTTTCATTTGTGAAACCGACAAGAAGTCCGACTGACTCCAAAATGTGAAGTCGACATACAGATCCGTTTTAATCTGAAGTGACCTGAGGGCTGCGCGTTGCGGCCTCTGTGGCCTCTCAATCAGGCAACAGGCGGGAAGGAAATACAAACAATTAGAGGAGCTGAAGTGAGATTTACTCCATCCCATGTCACGTAGCCCATGTTGTATATTTTCTAATAGTCACATTAAAGTAGCGTGACTCCTTTTTTCATTACAATTTAACCCAATTAGAAGATTTTAGCATCAAAACATAATGGTGCCACTGTGCATTCAAAAATACTGCAGTGAATCTGTGACCTTTAAGTGGTCATTCAGTGATTGTGTAGCCACGTGATGCCTCAAAATCATCATTATTATGGGCCCCTGGACCCCAGATATAGCCTATAAGAGACCCCTGACCCTGCAGAAAACCAAAACACCCAGACTCAGAGGTCAGTTTGTGTCTGTTGTAGGTTTTCAGCTGCTGTGTGTGTGTGTGTTGTCTTTGGTGTCACTTTGTGGTTAGTTAATGTCTCTGTGTTGTTGTTTTGTGTCTATAATTGTCTGTGTAGTTTTCCTCTCCTTTGTAGCTGTAGCTCTTTGACTCATGGAAGTGAGGCAGCCAACTACAAACATCTTGTGCCTCTTTGAGGCTGTTTTTTTGTGTGTGGTTATTTTTAGTCTCTTTGTCAGCATTTTTCCCTTTCTCTTGATGTTTTACATCTATTTGTGGTTGCTGGGTTGACTTTCCAACAAGAGGCGATAAGAGTCACTTCAGACTGAGGCTCTGATCCCTTGGGCCTCTGGGCCTGTGCCCCGTAAACCCATTCAGTAATCCATCCATGGATTTACAGGAAGGTGAATAAAAGACATGACTGAATGTGAACAGTCTGCTAGTGTCACTGTGCATGTATCATTCTGCACAATGAAACATCCAAGTGCAGTAACAATGATAATCTTTACCAGAGTTGGACTTTAAATGGTGCCTTAAGATGATACAACCCTCTAGATCAATTGTGAGTGAATATTATTTTGTGAATTTTATTGATCACACTGCTTGTGATATTTGCATACACAATAGTAATTCTATGTCAAGTGTAGCACAATTGATAGAGTAAATCTGAGAAAATTTTAACATCATATTTTCATAAATGACAATATAGTGACCCCAGATGGTAGATTATGAAACTGCAGCTCCCTGAGCCGAGGCACAGCAGAAGGATAATGATGCAAACTCGATCAATAAATCTCAGCGTCTACTGGGTCATACACATTCTCACTCAGAGGTGCAGCAGACTCCTGCGGCTTTTGTTGTGCCTCTGCCTTACAATGCCAATTTGAATTTTGTGCTTCTTTTTCCGTCTTTCTCATTCACCTTGAGGAGTTGCATCATTTTATTCAGCGAGAAGCCGTGAGATCTGAGAGAGAGAGAAAGCGCTCTCTCTCTCTGTACAGCCCTGCGAGACCTGACTGTGATGAAGCACGACATAAACACACCTGAATCTACCTGAGGAGAACCATCATCCTCAGCTTAATATATCCCTGAGTGAAGCCTCGGGCCGTTACCTGGTGTGACATGGTGTTCTTTGAAGACATGCGGTGTTTCATGGCACCGAGCAGACAGGCCTGGAGAAAACAGACCTGTGCAGACTCATCACAATGTCATCACGCATGTTGGATGTTTGTATGCACAAAGCAATAACAGCATCATCAGCGTGCACAAGGGGAGAAGGCAATTAGAGGCCCGAGGATGTGAATGTGCCAGCATGTTGGAAACAATGTCCTGTGGGCTTTCTGCACCTTAATGAGACAAAGGGGAGTTATTCTGTTTATATGTTTACGCTCCCTGACGCTATGACAGAAATGTTAGGTGACAGAGAGAGTAAAAAAATAAATGAATAAATCAGCACCAAAAGTCACAGAATATATATATATTTAATAATAACCAGTCTTAGCAACTCATAAAAAACAAAATATAAAAATAAACGGGCAGCTCAAAGTAGAACTACAAGTCATATATATAGAAAGGCAAGCTCTCTGGAAAGAAGGTATGTTATATATATTTATATATATATATATATGTATTGATGTAGGTAAGATTTACCTGTAGGTTCAATTAGTGCACTAGCTTATAGAGAACATAAGCAGATAGGAAACTACAGTGTCTATAAAGCAAAGCCTCTTCCACATGTGAAGCACTACAGACATGCCTGAGGTTTGTCTTAAATGCATAGGATGGTTGGTTTTGGAAAAAAAAACAAAAAAAACCTCATCAAAGCATGACAGGTGAGCAGCTGAGCCAAAGTCTGATATTCCCCTCTCATATAGTTTAATTTAAGAATTTCACCATGTTGTTCTGATTGAAATGAACATGAACACGGAAAGACTTGACTTTGGTCCAGCTCAGCGCTCTCTGCGGTTCCTTCAGCCCTGATAATAATGGGCTGACCTTTTAACCTTTAAAGTTCTGAAAGATCTCCGCAGCATCCAACCAGGACCTGAAGCAGGCCAGGCCTCGGTCTCTGATCTGCTTCCTGCCCTTGTCTGTGATCACGTCGCCGTTCTCCTTCACGATCACTAGCTTGGGCACCGCTGTGATCTTGTAGCGCTGCTTCAGCTCACTGAGAGACACAGGAGAGGGAGAAAAGGACGACACGTTTACTATAAACATAACTATATGCATAAAGGTGAAGTACATTTACTTGTGTGCAGTACGTATGCAAAGCTGGGGGACTTTAGCATTTCAATTTTCTGCAACTTTTGTACTTAATTTCTATCTTTAGGAGAATTACAGTGTAAATTTTTCTCCATCACATACGTATACGTATATAACAACTCAGGATTAGCTCGATCGCAGCCAGCTACAATATTTAAATACTGCTTATGTGTTTATGTAGTAGTAATAATTATGTGGTTTTATAATAAATAATAAAATCATTTGGCCTCTTCTCCAACACAGTGACATCTCGTACTTTCATAGTTCATAGTACAACAACTGTTTTCAATATTCATTAATCCGTATGCCGTCATAGGCCCATAGTATCAATCCAATCTGAAACAATATATAAGTTAGTTATTCAACAGGAAATAAACAAATAATTATTATGTTCACTGATCAATAATTTCACGTATTTCTTAAGCACACATCCCAAAAGAGACTAATGTCTACTGTATTTATTGAGATTTCCATTTCCATTTAATAAAGAAAATACCAGCTGATTAATTTATAATGAAAATATTAGAGATAATACTGACAGTAAAGGGCTCAATGTTGGCTTCATAATGTCTCTAACACGTTAAACCTGCACTTTTACCTGGGAAACACCTGAAGTGCAGGACTTTCATTGTGGTATATATCATTATTATTATAGCGAGTACGTTCCTCCACTATCTGATAGTTGCACAGAAGAAAAAGAAAGATTCAGTCCAATTTAGGACCTGGACACTCAGAGGAAAAAAACATATAAGATAAACTTTTCATGAAGTAGAAGATTAAGACTGAACAGATCATTGTCAGACTCAACCTGGGACACTCAGGGAGCTGTGGGAGGAAGTTTTGTCTGTTCTTCACTTAAACCTCTAATCCCTGGGAGGGTGACCCTCATAAGCATTTTACATAAGCTGGAGCACAGCCTAATACACTGGAGAGACACAGTGGTGTTAAATCCTAATGAGATAGACGACAAATAAAGCACGACTAATTGTGTTTCTGACACATGGAGTTAAATAAAGTTAAACAGACCCCTAGCTGAGCTACACACACTTGTAATACTAACTGTTTGTAGTCATCCGTCCAGGGCAGAGCGAGCCAGTCTCCGTGCATGTCATGGTAATATTCAACCATGTCATCGCTCGTCTTGTCTGAGGAGACAAAAACTATCTCAAACTGAGCCGGAGGTTCAGTCTCCTCCACCAGCTCCGTGTAGAAATCACACAGGATCGGGGTGAAGTCCCGACACGGCGGACACCATCCTGCAGAGAAGTAGATCCCGACCACTTTATTCCTGAGCGCCTCCTCGGGATCGACCAAATCCCCGTCTTTATTGAGGAGAGTCCGCCCGGTGAACACCTCCACCATGTCGGCTGTGGACCGCTCTCACTTCACGGTAAACAGTCCCGGAGCTTTAGCTCATTTCTCCCGGTGAAGTTTCAACAGCTCCACGCTGCTTCCTCTGTGGCTCTTCGCTTACTTTCCTTCAATGTTTACGTTTGAGTCAAAGCTACTTACAGCCAATCCCGGTAATCACCTGTGGACCAATGAGGACACGAGGGGCCGGTGGTGTGGCTCGTTAACCACGTGGGCTTCAGGAGCAGACAGAGCAACTGCTGCTTCTGATCATCACACACGGAGACGGAGGAAGCAGCCGCAGCAGCAGCGTCACGACACTTCACAACACTTTCAGGCGGCACACCTTCGCGCATGCGCAGATCTGTTTTTGGTTTAGTAGTTAATGTTAGCCTGAATGTTTTCTGTTCTCTCTATAGACTGAATATAAAAAGGTTCTTTCTTTCTTTCTTTTTTTTAGCCACATGAGTACAAGAATAACATTAAAACGCAAAAAGGAAAAGGAAATCAATTAATTACAGAATAAGTTTACATTAACTACAATAGAAGGAAAAGGGAAAACAAACAAATCAATAAATAAAATAAACTCAGAAGTAGAACAATGAAATAAAATAATATTTAAAGAGAGAGCAAATAAAGTAAAAAAAATAACCTAACACAACCATGAATACAAAAATAACACAACTAAGGCTACAGAAAGTGAGTCCTACTTTTTCATATATTTGGGGCATGTTATAAGTTTTCTAGAGTTTCATAGTCCATCCCTCCAGCCATTAGGGCTCACCATACCACTTATCCAGAGCTTTTAAAGATCATCAAACTCTGTTAATATGATAAACAAGTATAGAAAATGAACATGTCCCAGTTATTGTTGACTGCAGTTCAACAGTTTCTTTTCACATCTACTAAACAAACCTAAAACAATAAGTGGAGGTCAATGTGTTTCCTTGTGTCTACAGCAGAGTAGGACTCAGGTCGTTTGGAAAGAAACGCGGCCACTCCCTTCTTGTCGAGCTTTTGCTGCCTATTAGTGGAGTCAGCGTCTGTGTTGAAAGACTGAAGGGACTTTTTTTTCCCCTCAAACAAGCAAATTCTTCTCTCACAAAACAATTTCCAACAACATGACCTCTAATTCCAATTTATCCAACATGCGGCGGCTGGTAGAACAACTGAAGCTGGAGGCCAGTGTGGAACGAATCAAGGTAAAGTGAAAGATAATCAACAGAGGATGGTACATTTAAAGAGCTTAGAGTTTAGAGTCTATTAATCTGTTTTTTATTGATTTTCTTTTATTTAATTTTGTAACATTATTAAACAACAGTTCTTCTCGACTGTATTGTATTAGTTGTAACATGTGGTGTTTGACCTCTGTTTTACTCAAAATATTATTTTTTGAATAAGTTATTAATAAAATCTCACAGGTTTCTTGCTTTGTAATAACATCATATCTGCTGTTATCAATTTTAACAAATAACTGATAAAAAAAAACTTGTTGTAATCCATCAAGTTAGCAGTTGTATATGTTTATAGAGACTTTTGTCCAGATCTATAAAGCAACAGTAAACAATCTACTAATAAATCCATCAGTTACTGCATATAACCTCTCTACAAAGGCTGACTTATCATAAAGTGACACCATATAAACAAACATATCAGACAGATCTGTGTTTGTGTTCTCAGGTGTCCCAGGCAGCTGCAGAGCTCCAGCAGTACTGTCTGCAGAACGCAGGCAAAGACGCCCTGCTGGTCGGAGTCCCCACAGGCAGCAACCCCTTCAGAGAACCACGCTCCTGTGCTGTGGTGTGAAGGTCAGAGTCCACTAACGTCTTCTTCACAGCCTTTATTTGTAAGTAAACACATATTACCTATTGTTGTTGAGTAACAAATGAAGTTAAAAAACTCTTGCACTCTTTGCAGAGGGAGAAGAAGAAGTGGCCACATGTGGCATCTCACCCACAGAAGAAATAATGAGTAATGTTGTTTTTTTTAAGCATGTTTATATGGTTTTTGTATGATTTTAATGTCTTTTTAAAAAAAATAAATGTCTTGTTTGATGTCTTGTGCATCCATTCATTTTTTTCATAACAAATTAAAATGCTTTATCTTCTTCATCTTAGTCTTTATTTAAATGCCTTATGAAGACTAGTGCACTGTTAAAAGTGCGTCCCAACTTTACACAGTGCATGGTTGCAGAGCCATATAGTGATTATCTATGGGTTATACAAAGCGGATGTTTATAGCCAGGCTCTAAATTACACCCTGGAATCTCACAGCGTCAGAGCTTCCTGATGTTCAGTCTAAATAGGAGCTCAGCCAGAGAGAGGAAACGGGCTCTTCCTGTCCAAAACTGCAAAGACACTCAACACAGAGTTACACTTGAATCAGCCTTTGAGCTTTTTAAAGCTTGTTTTGGACTTTTGGATTTTCTACTCTTAGGCTTACAATCAACGCCAAGCTGGATTAGAAATAGAACATGAATCATCATGGTATAGAAAGTGGATTATATGACTCATGTTGCCTGTTTTATTCCAGCATGTTTAGTCATTTAAATCAGTGCCTGTTTGTTTTATTTATTCCTAGTGTTTAACATGGATCTTATTGGATGTGTGAAGCTGTCTATTGCCTAAGAAACAGTCTACAGCAGCATACAAGATGTCTGGCCAGTCTGGGGATGGCTTTCTACTTTGTCACTTCCTTTTCCCCTCACTACACGGCAGGACAAGTCTCAATAATCTAACGTTTCCTCGCCGAACAACCTTTGTTTGAATATAGCCAGAGGAAATGTTGGACACACTTTAGTTCTGGCTCAAAATGACATGGTTCCAAATTATACTGATACATGATGACATGATGTTGTGTACATTTCCAGTAGCCTATAACAGGTGTTTGATAATACTTAATTTTAATACACATTTTTGAAAGTTTATTTTTAGTGAACAGTTCAGAAAGGGTTCATTTAATTTGTGTAATAAGCTGTATACATAGATACAGATTTTTAACACCTGTTGTTCTTTATGGAGTTTTTGCTTTTGGTCCCAAACGGTGTTAGAGGACATGTTAAACTAAAAACATTATTTAATCCATAAGGGGAAAATGTCAACTGATGCCATCTGCTGGTCATGTGTAGAGTCTATAAATATCTGCATTCAGTTTTTCCAGGGCAGTGCACTGTAGCCAGTGGTGGAAGATATATTCATACTTAACCTCAGGAAAACTGACAATACCTCAGTGTGGAAACACTCAATTATGGGATGGAAGTTGAAGCCCTTCTCTTATTATTAGCAAAATGTGTTTTGAAGTTAGAGTGTCCAGTTTAAAAATGTCCATGTGAGTGTTATGTATTAAATATCATGATATTTAATGTATTAAATATGTATTATGATATAAGATATTGTATGTTTTGTGAAGTAAACAACAAAAGCATATAAAAAATAACAGATTGAAGTATAAAGTGTTATGAAATGTATAACTTTAACCTTCGACCTCACTTTGAACCCTCCACCAGCTGAATCCTATTCTGCAGTAATCTAGACTGACAGATGTTGCAGCAGATGTTACTGTGTGTGTCCTACATTCATCTACTTCCTGTTGGCCCAGGGAACCTGCAAAAACGTCTTCTAAACAACAGAGCTATGAAAAGTATGTATATTTAAGTGCTTTGCCTTTCAACAGGTTGTTTGTTGTCAATGACAGCTCCACCTGTCGCTCCATTAAGAAAAGGAAAGCCAGGTATAAAGGTGCAGTTGTTCTTTGAAGAGGAAACAACCTGAGCGGCTTGAATGGAGTGGTATTCTCCTTTAAAGGTGTGGGCGGGGAGCAGAGAGTTGGGTTTCGGTGCCACCCCCTTTTCTATTCTCACACAGTGTAGTCACAGTCCAGTCACAGTCCAGGGAGACACTTTGGGCTGTACTGTATGTGTGCTTTCATGACAGACTGAAGCTCTGCTGCCTGACTATGAGCTCAGCTTCCATCAATGACGGACCACGATACAACCCACCATCGGGGAACTTTCACAGCTTGTCCACACCTTCTCCAAAGGTCATTGACCTCTGAGAAAGGACTGATCTGGTTTAACTTCTACTCACCAATGACACTGAACTTTCATTTATCGGATGAGCACTTTCATCAAGCGAGGAGATGTCCAAGGTGTACAGACTCTATGTGGGAATACTAACAGGTAAGGTTTATTGTTGTTTTATCCTTGAACTTGAATCACTGTTTATCTTCCTTTGTAAACAGAGGGCTGGTTTATAGTATGATTATGTAATTGTTGTTATCGTAGTAGAGTTTAGCAGCCTCAGACACATACAAAGTGATGTTTACATATAAATACATGTGCTAATCTTTAACACGTTACTGCTGGCAGCTTTCCTCCATGCGGACACATATAGAGCCACTGTAAGGGTTCATTTTATACCATTTTGATAGCTGGCACACTTTATACCTGATGCAGTGCAATACGTCAGGTTTGAAGACAGTGCTCCAACTAGCATAGAAGACTTGAGTGTTGGTTAATGATTGAATGAAGAGTCCATACACCAGCAATATATCCCTTGTGATTACTAATCATTGTCAAAACAGGCTGCCCTAATATGGAAAGAAATATGCTGTCTGGGAAATATCCTATCGTATCGGTTTATACAATCAAAGGTAAAACTCTTAAAGTAGGGATCAGGGCAGGTAGTGTGAGTTGTGTTTTGAATTGTAAAGGTGTGTGTTATATCAAAATAGGTTGACTGTCACACAAGTGGGCGTGAGCAAGGGGAATATAAGGCTTACTGCCATCATGACTCACCAGATTTTTGCCAATAACACGTATTGTGATTGTGTTTCCCCCCAGTTATCTCTTATGTACATTAGGTAAGATGTAATCACAAATTGGTTGAAATGTTTGAGCATTGTGAACTTGCATATATCTGTTGTGTGTGACTGTGTGTGTGTGATGGTCTTTTGTGCATTTGTGTTTGTGGCTGCAGCTCTGGCCTTATGCAAACACTGCCTGGCACAAGGGAATGCCACCGAGGAGTCTGCCAATCGAACTGTGTCCCACTGTCATCTCCATGGCAACAGAGACAATTGCACAGGTAGATATGGACGAGGAGGTGAGGGGCGGTTCCTTCGCGGTGTCATAAATGCTTGGCTACTTCAAGGGTTTAAGGTGGAGGTTTAGTAGAAGAATGGGCAAAGCAAAGTTGTGGATATAAACACGCAAACACACCTGTGCATAGACACACCTCCCAGGAAGGAAGGAAAATGAGAAGAATACAAAGGTAGACTTTCTTGGAATAACTAGTTAGTTGCAAATCACTGTATCAACCTTATGTTAGTTCATTTTCCCCTCATCTATCTACACTCAAAACCCCTCAATGACAAAATGAAAACTTGCTGAGTTTTCAGCAGAAGTATTCAGTGTCAGGTGTCTGCCATTTATCTTGATCATTTTTTAGATGTTTAAAATGCCAATGGAGCTCAGAGAGAGGATTGTGTCAAAAGCACGGATCCAAGGAAGGCAACAAGAACATGTCACCAAGAGCGCAGTGACCTCCATAATTCTTACATGGAAGAAGTCTGAAAACAACCAGGGCTCTTCCTGAAACTGGCTGCCTTGTCCAAACTGAGTAATCAGTGGATAAGGGCCTCTGTGGTGAACAAGAACCTAGTGGTCACTCAGGCTAAGTGTCTGAGATCTGAGATCCTCTGTGCAACGCTTCAGCCAGTGATGTTTTCAAAATCAAGCTACGAAAAACAAGGCTGTGGTCTGATGAAGCCAAACCAGGGTCTACTCATCACCGGCCCAATGGCATCCCAGTGGAGAAGCATGGGTGGCATAGACAAGGAGACTGGTCAGGGATTAGATTAAACTGAACAGGACAAAGTTCAGAGAAATCCTGGAAATGAAAACCTGGTCCAGAGTGTTCAAGACATCATCGTGGACCAAAGGTTAACTTTCCAACAGGACAATGACCCACACGGCCTACACAATGACTTAGACCCAACTGAATTCTTCTGGAAAGACCTGAAAACTGATGGTCAACATCAAACGAGACAAGGCCCGAGAAAATCTGCAGAGACGAAACCTCCAAGTTCAGGTGTTTCAACTTTAGGTTTTGAGTTTTAGGTTCTTCCTGTTTTACTTTTGCCATCATGGGATATAGATTGATCTTTCGAACTAGTGCAACGTCTTGTCAACGTCGTGTCAACTCTTGTAAGGAGGCGGTTTCAACTGACTGGTATTTGCTATCAGGTTCATGGGTTTTACGACTTATGGACATTTGCATCATTAGACAACTTCATAATTAATAACCATCATTAAAACTAATGTAAGCGTAGTGTAAACAGCATGGTATTTTATAACCTTTTGCTCGGAAAGGTTATAAAATACCATCATAAAAATACTTAATACTCATATTTCTTTCTTCATATTTACCAAAATCTTCTTAAAAAATGGATTAATCAACATTTTGATGGACTGAGTGATGTACTCATCCACATTAACTCATCAATAACGCATGTAAACGTACGTACATGTCTCCCGAAGCTATCTCTTTAAACTTTGAAACTGGATATTTTTCTTTTCAGCAATGGGGCCGCAGCAGCAAGTTGAATATCATGTTTCATCTAACAACTGAAGCGCTCTCATTGATGTCACCTGAACAGCAGTATTGCTTTACGAGCTCGTTTCAAAGATAATCTCCTGGGAATGAGTTGTAAAGATAGCGGCCGGCTGTGGTATGAGAGGAACTATATGCAAGTGGTGGTCAGAAGTTCAGTATTATGGCCTACTAGCAGCTGCAGGTGTGTTTGTGGGTAGACCAAAGGCAAGGTGAAGAGAATGGAAATTTTACTTGTATCCCAACAGGACTGTTTGCTTCATTTAATGAAGAACTATAAGATACGTGATTAATGAGAATTTGACGTCACCAGACTTTTCCTGGCACTGAAATGGTCAGGCTTCCTCTAGGGATCGCATTGCAAACAGTCTATTTATAATATTAGGCCATGCCAGGAGGTGAGGGTGCGAGTTAGAGAACCATGCTGATAAAACGTGACACAGTTCAAGAAGATCACGTAGTTCAAATTAGCTGAGGAAACGGATCCCAGTCATATCTGCACATTAATCAGTTGCAGAAAAGGAAAACTTTGTCACTTTTGTTTGAGTAAATGACCAAGAACAACATACCCTACCTATGTTTAACTGAAAAAGCTAACTAGCGAACTGTAATACAAACCAAACCTGTTCCAGATCCAAAAAATGGTTTAATATCTCAGATGGTAATGAAATCAGAAAACACAACAGCCAATGGCGTTGAATATCTTAGATATTTTTAGCCTAGCCTGAAGACTGGAAATACAACTAGCTTAGCTCTGTGTGAACGTACCAAAATCCACCCAGCTGCAATGGTACAGTTTCATAAGGGTTTATGTAATGAACTATTTCTTGGCCAGAAGCTAAGGTGTGTTCATTTGTCAGCAGCAGAGGTGCTTGAAGATGTTCAGCCCAACTAATTACCCCTGGTTGTTTGGACAGTAACATAATATTAACATTTGAGGAAATGTTAATTTTAATTTCTGGCACCACGTCAGTCACCAAAACTGTTGTTGTCAAAATGCTGCACTTATCTGAAAAAGAAAAAATTAAAATGTCTTGTTTAATTTCTCCAACAGATACGGGACAGTGGAGCGGCCACTTCTCAAAATGTCCTGAAGAGCTCATGAACTACTGCGTCCATGGAGAGTGCCGTTACATTAAAGAGCAGAAGGCACCGTCCTGCAGGTGAGTATCGAACACTGGGAGATGATGGCCTTGAACTGACACAGAGTTAGATGTACAAAATGAGAAAGGGCAGGAAGGAGAAACTTGGCAACAAAGAAGGAGTCAGATGATCTCATCAGAGACAGGATGAAAGAGAAATAGAAAGACTGTCTCGTTGTTTGTTATGTTCCTGCACTATCATGGGTTTGGACTGGTACAGTACATTCTGACATAATTGGACGAGTAGACAAAACAGATGATCACGAGGAAATGTCACATGAATTCTGTAGTTTTCTGAAAATGAAAAGCCATTAAAGTCTTTTTTTTATCTTTTCTTTACTTTACTTTGTTGCCTCAGGTGTCTGCGTGGTTACATTGGCTCCAG
Organism: Selene dorsalis; assembly: GCA_900303245.1. Taxonomy (NCBI): domain Eukaryota; kingdom Metazoa; phylum Chordata; class Actinopteri; order Carangiformes; family Carangidae; genus Selene; species Selene dorsalis. The sequence goes on along the minus strand of OMNW01005648.1, from coordinate 11,003 downwards.
GTGTGAATTTGTGGACTTGGACTGGCGGATAGGAGAGAAACGAGAAATCATCGTCGCCTGTGTCATCGCGGGTCTCGTCTTCCTCATTCTGCTCATTGTTTTCATCTGCATCTGCTCACAGTAAGTGTGTGTGTCTGTGCATACGTGTATACGTGCAGAAATAGTCCTGTTGATCTTTTATGGTAAGTCAGGTAGGACACTTTCATGTCAAGCCAAGCTGTAGAAGAGTAATGTTACATAGCTGTTTTTCCCTGTCTCCAGTCCTTATGTTAAGATCATTCAAGCCAAGCTAAGGCTGCTGGTTGTACTTTTATATTTACAACACAGCTGTAAAGGTATCTAACGTCCAACCAGACAGTGAACAGGTGTTTTCCCCCAAACTGTGGAACTATTTCCTTTAAAATGGACAGTGAATGATGATTGGAAAACTGTGGTTTTGCTATGTCTGCCACATTGTGGAACTGCGATGTGATGCGTCTGATTCTCCGTCAGTCGTAGGTTCAGACTGTGGCGGCGGAGGGGCCGACGGAGGGAAGAGCCGAGGAACGGGACCGAGAAGCTCAGCATGATGGACACCAGAGCAACACACACAACGTTAACTCCAGACTCAACAGAGCCACCTCCCACAAATGCAGTATGAGTGGATATGTGGATACGTGTGCGTCCAGAGGTCTGGGGTTTGTTTAGATGTGAGGGATTTTGTCCGTCATGTGACAGCTGCTGCCCTTTGTCTGACAGTGACGGCAGAGGGCTATAGAAGGTGCCTCTGTGCCGGACAGGACTGAGGCCTGCTTTCCTCCAGGGGGAGGAGGGGGAGGTTTGTCGGAAACTTCACAGCAAAGAAAGATGCCAGCCTGGATTTATGATAAACACAAATTGGAGACGAGTGCTGGGCTGGCAATGATGCTTTTTTTTTCCGATTCTGCAGTGCAACAGCGACATGTAGCCTTTCACTAAGTGCTGCTGACTGCACAGCACCAAATAAATTGTTGCTATGTTGGAACAATCTGTGACACCAGCTGGCAGCCAGCGATAACAGTCGATCACGTTATTGGTCTGCATCATCCGTGTGGGAGACGCTTTGATGCTGAAGACGGGACTATGTGTTGATACTATGCTCCAAGTTCTCCTAAATAAATCAATGAATGTACAGAAATACATAGAAAAAAAAGAAGAAAAAAAAACAGTACCAGAAACACAGTATACCATAGTCTTGTATAATATTATTCCTACTTTGTTTACTGCTACTTTCGCAATAGTGTTTTGTCATAAATGCACAGTATTGACATTTGAACATCTTAATCACAAAATCAGCAGCCATGAGCACCTTTTCCTCTGTGCACAGCGACGTCTCCATGTAAGCTCACACAGAATATTGTTACTCGTAAACATTAGCAATGCAAGAAGAGCCAAGAAGAGTCTCCTATATTATTAAAGTGTGCAGTTCTGGACTCTTGGTTTTGGTTGAGGACAAGGAGAACTTGTGCTGGAGGCTCTTTTGATCTGTATATTTGGAGCCGGGCAGCCTCGGAGCTACAGAGGCAGAACAGCCGAGCCTGTGTGTGGAGGCCTGACTGAGGTGAAAGTGCTCCACTGTATGAGGCACTTTCCAAACTGCCAGCCTTTCACTGGTAAAGTGTATCTGTATGTGTGTTACGTCTGTATCTAAATGTAGAGTTAGGAGAGTGAGGAGAAAGTCAGTGAAGTCTGCTCCTGCTGTTTATATTAATAAATACGTCTAGCTGTACATGTGCTGTCCAGTGAAGTTTATTTTTCCACACAATCCACCAGAGAATCCTGCTGCTAAAATCAATTACAATCGCACATGTTTCGTAACAACACTTACTCAGGCCTACTCAGTGCTTCCTAAGAAATGCTACTCAACATGACCTCAGTCTTTTTTGATCACATCACGATCCAAGTGAGCGCCAGTTCACAAGACCACCGCTGACTGTTCACTCCTCCGCCTCGGTCTCAGTTTCTCCCGAGGACTCCGCTGTAACCCATCCTCTATAAATCAACACATGCCCTATTTAGAGCATTACCTCACAAACAAATGAGCCTGACATGTTCACATTAAGTAATGATTATGGAAAGTAACTTTCAGGTGATTGCACTTTGGTTATTGTTTTATTGTGTTGTTGATGTTGCTATGGTGCTTTATTACCAGCTGGAGCCAGTGATGTGTGAGCCAACAAATTCCAGTGTGAGAGTGTAAACATAATACAGTGTCCTCCACTGACATAATGTGATTTTATCCCACAGGCGCAAGGGCCACATCTTGTATCTGCCTTTGTCCTTGAAGCTAACACTGTTTAAAATCTAATTCTCGAAAAATGTGTGAAAATTCAATATCAAAATTTGAATGTCTTAGATCACTAAGAGGTGCCTGATCAGGTGGCAAAGCTACATTCATAGGCTGCATATGTACAAAAAATGTTGTTAAGTATGTAATTCAGCTTTATAGTGAACAGGTATTTTCTTAATGTGTCAGTTTCTGTCCAGTTACACAAACTATAATTTCCATTTGAAAATTGGTGCATGAATATTCACACATTTTAGAAACAAGATGTGAGCTTTATGCTAAGCTAATGGCTTAATGACTTCATATTTAGTGTTATGTTATCACATTTACACGTGTTATTTTACTCATGTGTTTTTTTTTTCCCCCAAAACTATTCTTTGGATCTTCCTGTTCACTCTCTTCTTCTTATTAGTGTACCTGGTAGCTGTTGCTTTATTTATCATGGTTTCACAGATGAATGCATCAGTTCATGTTTTTTAATCCCTTTTTAAAGCCTCGTCGCTAATTGTTTTGGTCACAGTCTGCTATAATTGAATCATTAGAAAAAGACACCTGACTGCACATGTCTGCTTATACCTTAATTCATTTTCACAGAGGCAGAGACCTGGCTGACTCGTCCTTGGCCTCTGTTACCGTGAAGTGCTTTGCTTTAAATGTCAAATAATAACAATAATAAAACTATTTCCAAGAATATTATGTTAAGTATGGGGAATAGATTTATTCCATTCTCCTTCAACTCAACTAAAACAAACTGCCAAGAAATGATAAATCGTTGTGTTTCTCCAGACTTCATCATTCTGCTGTGAGCATTACTGAAACCAAACAGAACACAAGGCTGCATGTTTTTTTTCTTCCCTGACCTATAGTTTTGCATTCAGCAATCACATCTATTCCCTGTTCTGTTAACATTGAAGGTGTTAGGATGTTTGACCTAATTTCCGGTGGCCTAAACGCCCAGCTGTCTTCAAAAGAGTGACAGCTGTGGAATGCTGGAGTTTCTATATGAGGGGTGTGTCTGCAGGCCTGATAAGGACAACAGATACCAACCAAACTGTTGTAGATGTTTGATTTGGAACAGATACACAGTAAAAAAAAATCTCTTTCATAAACCTGCAGTGTAGTTTTGAAACACTTACGTAGACCTTTAGTGGATGTTAGACCTCGGCGCGAAGTGCAGTATGTGACCGCAGGGCTCGTTCTGTACAGTTTCCACACTGACTTCTAATACCTCCATCTGTTCTCTGGTATGTCTGCAAGCTGGTGGCTCCAACAGCTGTTCTCTGACCACCGAACAGTTTGACTGGAAGATACAGCAACACACACACACAGGTCAGCATGCAGATCAGTACGGGAGGAGAACAACATGGGGCTGTGTTATAGGTGAATATGTTGCATATCCTCACCATTGTGTCAGTTTGGTGACAGTTTTTGTAGTTTGCATGAACACCAGTGGAGGTCAGCAGAACACAACGACCCTTCCTACTGAACACAGGTATAGATTTAGTGAGTGAAAAAAAAGTCCATATTAAGGCACTTTCTCCATTTATGCTCCCTCATACTCACCCATGTTTATTTGATGCAATTCTGCAGTTTAATAGAAAGTAGATTAAGTGGTTTAATGAATTATAAGTCAAAACACTAACCCCTTGGATTCATGACAATTTTTTACTTTCATACTTTTATAAAAATGCTGATTATACTTAGATTGAATGCAGGGACTGTACTTTAATTTGGGGCCAGACCTTGATATGTCTTTGATCCCTTGATTATATATTTCATAAAGGATATATGTGAGCCTTAAGAGCTAAAGTCAGCTTTTACACTATTATTTCTTCCAAAGCAGCTACAGTCAGTTTAGTTCTTACGGTGCCAGGAGAGTAAAAAAAATAAATGAAAAATAAATCCATTTTTGGTAAAGAGAGCATTTTAATCATAGAGGTGTTAGATATGTGGCGGACTGATACAGTATGAGTGATGCAACTATTATCATGCCTCAGTAAATTCATCCACATCATGACATGAGCTGTCAAATGAAGATATGCTCCAAAACTAATCAAAAAACCATTACAAGGATGACAAGCTGCTGTGTGAGTGAAGCAGCTCCCTGATATAGCAGATTTTTTTTATACCTACCTCAGACCTTTGTTTTTTTCCTTTAAGAAAGGATCTGTCATGTTGATATGTGGCGTATGTGCTCAAGAAAAAAAGAGCTAATGTTTGGTGAAGGAATATTACACAGATGATTATGGTTTTCTTTTGTCTCGCACTTCAATACCCGAAGATAGAAACATGGATCAGGGAGCAAACACATCAATATGGATGAAGGTCTTGATTATGACTAACGGTTTGTTTTTCTTTTCAGCTGGTTATGATCAGCAGCTGACAATGCATTACTTCACCCTTGTGACCCTGTCAGTCTATTCAAATCAAATATACAGGATGATGAATACGGGAAAATTACAAGCGGAAATTGAGAAAGTGTTGTGGAAGACCAAAGTACAAGCACCAAAGTATGAGAGATTTCAAACAAACTGAAGCAGATCTGATTTACTTGCATGAGCTGGTGAAGCAACCCAGGGATAAATTAAAAAACTAAGTCAATCAGTGATAACTTACACCTGAGATGGGAACACAAAGACTTTCCTTCTGCTGGATGTGTGAAGAGTGTGAGCAGCAACAACTTCGTGAGCTCATACTGTATAAACTGTGAAGGCTTGATGGTGTGTTTCTGCCTCCTGGTGGTGCAACAATGCATTATGTGCTTTAAGTTCATGGCCTCTAGAAAACATTAGAGAGCATACATACTGAAATAGACCACTGTAATTGTTAACACATAAGCATTCGTCCTTTAAAGCATCTCTGTGCCTCACTCTTTACCACAATACAGCCTATTCAGTCATTTTATTCAGTCGGGAGTCTATTCTCACCTATTTGCAGCCACAACAAATAGCTGCTAACAGCAACATCAGCTGGTGACCATAATGGAGCGTTTAATTAGCTTCTAAAAGCCCTGGTAAATATTACATAAATCCAATCCATTTACATTTAACAACAAAGACTGTATGGCTTGATTGCTTTAAGTGAGGCCTAAGTGGTCGTATTCAATAAAACCCGAGTGACAAATAAAGCCAAAATATAGGCTACAGAAAGCCTTAAATCTGTTTCAAACCCATTCAAACACTTGTTTACATGATTATTTAACTGTGTATTACTTGCCTTATACTGACTGTGTTATTGAGGCATGGGCAACAGTTCAGGCAACAGATTGTGTGGAGGTATTCCCAGCATGCCAGCAGCCTGTCAGGCAGAAATAGTTACCATATTATACAGTAAAACAACTCTTACAAAAAGTTTCAAAGTATCCCTATACATGGTACTATCTCTATCTCACTGCAGCATCTAACTATTTGTGGTATGTTATACAATATACTGTACAATCTTCCACTCTTCTGTCAACTCCCTGGAGACTCCTTGGTGTTATACCATGTACCAGGGTGTAGTTTTCTTCCATCTTTCAACACCACAGATGAGTCCTTTGAGACTTTAAAAGCAATTACAAAAGTAGATTCGACTTGAATATCTTGGAGAAGAGTAATTCAAAATGAACAGCTAGTATATTTCCAGAGTCAATGCAGTATAGCCTCCAGCTTTAAATTAAAAATTGTAAATCAAATGGAGAGAGAAAAACAAAACAACAATATGTGGGACTGGAAAAAACTTCACTAAGCTTCCCTGGAGGTTAGTCGCTGTTAAATATGGATGAAGAATTAACATTTAAAAGTAGAAATGTATAGGCCTTTTTTACATCCACTTGTGGCCTGTCGTTCCTTTACTAATAACAGGATAAGATGCCAGCAAGAGGGGGAGGTGCTAAAATTTAAAGTTTTTCTAAAACTTCATCTAATTAGATGGATATGTAATTTTCTAAAGAATGAACGTTTTTCCGTTGCATAACAAAGGATATATAGGCTACCCTGCAAACTCAGTATTCTCCCCTCCTATAACAAAAAGATCAAAGTGGATGAAAGCACACATGATATCTGGAGTGTAATGTAATCCTTGAGGCTTTAGCTCATTAGCTTAGCTTAGTCTAACTCGAAGATTCATGCATTTCCAGCAACCTCATGAAGTAACGATACCAAAACACAATCTCACACAACCCCCCAGAGCCACCGAGATAGAAGAACTACCAGTGGAGTTAACTACGTTGTTTCACTGTAGCCAACTAATGAAGCAGCCTGACAGCTTACAACATGTGGAAAAGGTTGTATATAATCCCTCTGTGGCTTCAGATGGTGGACAGTTGAAATGTGTAGGGCTATAACTAGTTTTTCCTTTTTTTCAGTCCATTGTCTTGAGTTTGATAAAGCTAAATAGGCTAAGTGCTTAATATCCATATAGTTTATAGTGTCCTGGCTTCATATTCACTGGATGGATATCAGAAGTGGTTTCAAAGCTTTTGCCATTCAGATCATGTATCGAGCTGCTGTAGACTGTAGTACAATGGCTATGGCAAAGCAGAAGACAGGCCTATCAGCAATCATCTCCCATGGCTCACGTTGCAACCTTAAAGAAATTGCATGTGAAATATCAAATACATATTGACTATTTCGTGTAATCCAGTCTGTATAGCCTATGGCCATTAAACTGACTCAGTCACTGCTGTCCTTTAATTTGATCACAATCTAATAACCCTCCTCTCCAGCTCTTTATCTCCAGTCATGTCCCTTTCTTTACATACTTCTGTTCAACTCACCCTTCATCCTCACTTTGAATTATTTCCCCTCATCTTAATCACCTTCCTGCACCTTCTCCACCAATGGCATCCAGTGGGAAATATTGTTGCTGAGATCTGTGAGCCACTCCTGACCCTCAGCCAAGGCAAAGTACAATCAATAGAGATCAAATTAAAATGAATGGACGACTTAACCAATAGTGAGAGAGAGAAAGATGGAGAGAGAAAGAGAGAGAGTAGAGTGGGAAGGGGGGCAAATACCTACTGTGAACAAGTGGAACAAACGATATGGAAACAAATACCATCTCCAACTTTATACCCAGCACAAAAACATTCTGGGTTTTGGATTTCCCCCCTCACGTGAATTTATATCGACATCTAATCAGAACCAAGGACAGCTCCAGTTGCGCCTGAGCGCTGCGTCAGGACGCTTCTCCTCGGCTGGAGAGTTGAGACGCTCATAAACCTTAAAGCAGCACAGCAACCTGAGGAGGAGCTCTGATGCCTGCACAGCTACAGTCTGTCTTTCTGTCATTTTCTGCTTATTTCGACACATATATAGGTGTGTTTATGTAGAAGCTAGAGTCGGAGTACACTCGGAGCATTTGCAACTGGAGATGACTTTACGGAACATCCTCTGGGAGTTAAGTTAAAATGTCTGAAGAATTGATCGACACTGGTTACGAGGGCTCAGCAGAAGAAACAGTCGCCACCTTCAACTTCAGCTGTGTTTTAAACACGACCAACCGCTCCTCGGGTGACTATTTCCACCTGTCAGACTTGGACAAAACTGATTTTGTGGGAGATGGAGCCGCTGTTGTGAGGATCACCATCTCCATCATTTACTCTCTGGTTTGCGCGCTGGGTCTGGTTGGGAACTTACTGGTCCTGTACCTCATGAAGTCGAAACAGGTGTGGAAAAAATCCTCCATCAACCTTTTTGTCACTAGTTTGGCGGTGACTGACTTCCAGTTCGTCCTGACTCTGCCCTTCTGGGCGGTGGAAAACGCGCTGGACTTCACTTGGCTGTTCGGCAAAGCCATGTGTAAGATAGTGTCTTATGTGACGGCCATGAACATGTACGCCAGCGTGTTTTTCCTCACGGCCATGAGCGTGGCGAGGTACTGGTCCCTCGCCTCTGCGCTCAAGGGCAGACGAAGACGTACGCACTGCTGCTCCGCGCGCTGCATCACCGTCTTCATCTGGTTTGCCGCTGTCTCCGCCGCTCTGCCGCACGCGGTTTTCTCCACGACCGTGACAGTCTCCAACGAGGACCTGTGCCTCGTGAAGTTCCCCGAGACCAACGGAACCGCGCAGTTTTGGCTGGGACTGTATCACTCTCAGAAAGTGCTGCTGGGTTTCGTGGTGCCTCTGGGCATCATCTCCGCCTGCTACCTGCTGCTTCTGCGCTTCATCACCTCCAAAAACATCAACACCTCCAGCGCCAAGCGACGCGCCAAGGTCACCAAGTCTGTCACCATCGTGGTCTTGTCCTTTTTCCTGTGCTGGCTGCCCAACCAGGCGCTGACAGCCTGGGGCATCCTCATCAAACTCAACGTGGTTCACTTCAGTTACGAGTACTACACCACGCAGGTGTACGTCTTCCCCGTGTCCGTGTGCCTGGCGCACTCCAACAGCTGCCTGAACCCCATCCTCTACTGCTTGATGAGGCGGGAGTTCAGAAAAGCGCTGAAAAAACTCTTCTGGCGGTTGACTTCTCCGACCCTGACCACCATCAGGCCGATCACAGCCACCACCAAGCCAGGAATGTACGAGCAGGGGCAGGTCCCGGTGCCCATCAGCGCGCCCGAGGAGCCCGCTGTGGTGTTTTATCCTCCCGGGGCGGTTATGTACAACGACAGGAGAGAACTGCCGCAAAACAGCACTTGAAGCATCAAGGGACACGTTTTAATCCTTTGTTAGTGTTATCTCTATGCATTTGTGTTAAGTGGACTATTTCTTATCGCGCAGTTGGATGTGCGTTATTGAGAAGATGAGAGAAGAAAGAAACGACCCTCGACCACTTCACATACATTTCAGGACAGGAACAGGACTTTACTCCTCCAGGTTTAGAAAGAAGAAGAAGAAGAAGACAGTGAATGTGCCAACGTGTTTCTCTTTGTTCAGGCAGAGGATGGGTGATGTGCACTCAGGTAGACGGTCCATCCATTTCATTCATTCATTCATTCATTCATTCATTCATTCATTCAGACTTTAAGCCGCAGAAATAGTTAAATTTAAGAATAAGAACGAGTTCCACACAGGAAGGTGGAGCAATTTTAAACATGAAAATGATGAGGGGACGGAAATTGTTAGATTGATGCTTAAAATATGTGTCATAAACCTGATGTTGAAAGTTTTTTTTTTTTTTTTTACATCAGATTATTATTATTATTACAGAAACTTTC
>OMNW01005646.1:35689-62418 GCA_900303245.1 Selene dorsalis | reverse complement strand
GGGATCGGGACCGGGACCGGGATCGGGACCGGAACCAGTACCAGAGCCAAAGTGGAACCCGAACCGGAATCCGAACCGGAACCGGGACCGGAACCCGAACCCGAACCCGAACCGGGATCGGGACCGGCACCGGGATCGGGACTGGGACCGGGATCGGGATCGGTAACGGGACCGGGACCCGGATCGGAACCGGGACCGGGATCGGGATCGGTAACGGGACCGGGACCCGGATCGGGATCGGGACCGGGACCGGGATCGGGATCGGGATCGGGACCGGGACCGTGATCGGGAGAGAGCAAAAAGTGTGTGTATCCGGGAAATACACACAGAATAAGTTTTTCCACACATTTTTCCCATATTGGCATCTTTCTGACGACCACTCTGAAACTTGAAGAAATGCATAAAAACAGCCTCTAGAAGCCATTACAATGAAAATATGGTGAGGACCGGCCTAAATGTCCTCACTTTACAAAATGGTCCTCACTCCAAAGGTTTAAAATTCACACCTGTCCTCACAATGATAGGAGTACACACACACACGCGCACACACACACACACGTCTGAACGTGCCAATTGCCTCTGAACAGCTCTGTTGTAGTGAGCTGTACTGTGTCTGGTAATGTGATTCTGAAGACTAGTGTCCCAGTCTATGTGACCTTGCAGAATATCTGAGCGTCACATAATCCACCTCAGTGCACTATCCAGTACTCTTACCTTTATATAATGATTGATCCTCTCAACTGATGTAAAACGAGCCTCTGTCTCTGTGAGCAGCCTCACTGTAAACTGAAACAAGCCGGTCAGCTGCAGGTGTAAGACAAACAGAGGCAGAGGTGGAAGGTTAATGATTAACACTGTCACAGCAATTACTTTGAGACACTTACTATTCAACTGAGCCACTCTCCTTTGATGAATGAGCTGTGCAACATTGCAAACAGCCTATGAAACAGGTTTGAAGATTGTCCATGACGACAATCACTAAAGCACTGAGCATTTAAAAAAAATAAGAAAACCAAATATTTGATATTTTAACAGTGAGGTAACAAATGTCCCACACACTGTGGAAAATAGCAGTATTTACTTATTTGATGCATTTTCCAACAGCAGTTAAGCAGCTAAGATGTTAAGCTACTGTAACAGTAGCGTGAGTGGACAGTGCAGTCATAAAGTCAGTGAACTAAATCAGACCAAGTATGGTTGTAGCAAGAAAATATCTGAGTGCACTGAGCTGAACTGCAGAGCTTTCTGTTGCTTATGAATTCAACCAATTCCTTTGTAAGAGGAGGGTTAGGAATATGTTATTTATCACACTGTCTCACTTTAAGCTTTATTTATCTATGGAGCAGTTTAGAGAAGTGTGAACAGGCTTTAGCTCAGTTTTACATCCAAACAGTTGGCTGGTAAGACGGGCAATGGAAACAAACAACCCCATTACATAAATGTTGAGAGAGAAGTAAACCTGAACAAAGTGCATTGCTGTGGTAGCTGTTAGAAACTAGAAGAGGCTTTACTTCGTGACATTTCCTACAAAGTCTGAGGCTTTAAACTACTATTTTCTAAACCTTTAGACTCTTGCTGCCAGTGTTTCCATTCATCCTGTATCAATGCGTGTGTCTGTTTACAAACCTGCACTGCGTACGATATGGCCAGGCCTGCATAGGCTGGAGGTATTTGATTGTGCATGAAGACAATGAGAAGTGCTACGGCAGTGATAAGAGAGATGCTGATGAGGTCCAGGCGGACCGCCAACCATCGCATTGCGCAACTGAAGAGGTAGTTGGAAGCCTGGTTGGTGTCCAATAATTCCTGATATCTGATGAGAGAGAGATGAACCCATTTCAGCCAGAACAAAGGCAGGCAGAACTCTATATCGTCTTGTACAAAGCTTGGTGTATCTACTAAAACTGAAAAACTGCAAGCAGAGATAAGCTGAAATTAGAGTTTAAAGGCCTCCATCTCTGACTGACACCATTGTGCTCACCTTTGGAGGAAGTCATGACCTCTTCCATATGCGTGGATGGTGGAGAGTCCCTGAAGACTGCTGGTGATGTGAGAGGTGAATGGCGATTGGCTGATGTTCTCCAGGCGCTTCAGCTCACGTATCAGAACCCTGGAAAGGGACAAAGATAATCTTTTACATTTAACTTCCTACAGTGGGAACTAAGGTTATTGTGTGTAAATAGACTCAGGCATGTGAAGGGTAAACTGAAAATCTACAAAAGAGAATATTCTAACATCCCGTATGAAATTTGAAGACCAAGCCTTTATGAGAGTGATTAGGTGTATGTTAAAAATCAAAGCTTGTACTTCACACTGACTTGTAAGGTCTAGGAAGGAGTACAGACATTATTACATCTTCACACCGAGACACAACCGAGGAGTGAAGGAGTGGAAACTGCATCAGTTTTAATGACACACTTTCGCGGCAGACAGGAAATAATGACACAGTGGACAGAGAGGGATTCGATTCAAAAGACAACAACCGGTCCTCCTGGTCGTTTCCCCACTATCTGATGCATGTGCCATGTTCTGAGCGTGACGTAACACACAGACAGCCACACAGCCAGACGGACACCAGCCCCGCCGTCCACGGGTTAGTGTGAGTGAGAGAGGTTTATTGACAAAGGTGGGCTGTCTTTCTACTTTTAGATGCCAAGATAGAATGGATGGTGCATGTGAATTACAAGTCTCCCATGAATCATTTGGTTTTCTCATAAAAGCTGAGAAGAGAGAGGGAAAGAACATGACACTTCCCCGCTCCGGGGCTGTGATCCAGACAAACATGTTTATGCCCAGGGCAGTTTCATTTCAGAATTCAATAAAGGCTGCTCTAGAAGTGGGAAATTTCAATGGGAGATCCAGTTTGATGTAACAGCCATACATATCCTGCGATGTCGTGACTGTTTAAGACACAGTGCTTCATTGTTTTAAAACAGAAATGCCAAAGGTGATCACTGCCTTTTGTTAACAGCTGGGGATCATCTCTTCCGCTCGCTTTAGGTAAGGTTAAAGCTCAAAGTATGTCATTCATTTCCAATTGCAGTGTATACACATGAAGTGCCTCCGAACAGATGAATGGAGATATTCTGTGATTAAATTGCTCCCTGAAGAGACGAGCTGTTATCAGACTTGATTAAAGGAGTCAAGAACTCAGGTTTATGTGGGGACAAGATATCAACTGATAAGTATCTGCACCAAGGGAGGAGTTCAGAAGTTAACCTGAAGCAAATCAAATGCTAGGACAATTTGACTTTGCCTGACAAATACATTTTCAAATCAAATCTGTCGTATGTCAACACTTTTCATGGTATGATGATAAAAAACATACATACATGTCTAATATTTGTATAACAACACTTTAACCACTCATGCAACTTGTTTTTGTACCTTCAGATTTGCACCTGAACAACAATAACACTGAGACTTGTGTTCTTCTTTATCTAGCAGACAGAGGAAATAAGATATTGCGGTTATTTCCCAAGATATCAGCGAGCTGTTGTTCCCCTCGGTGAATTCACCTTTATTGCGCAGTTGCTGCAAAACCATAAACAATGACTAAGGCAGAGTCATCGGATCAGCCAGGGCTCTCCTGCAGCATTCACCGCTGAACAGATGCTGTGAGGAATTAAATCAGTGAATGGTTACACTCACAGATTAGACTACCACTGCACTGCCTCCACTGTCACCCCAGTCAGTTACTGATAAGAAAAAATGTGCAATACATCAAATCATAATCATTCAGCAGCACAATATGCTGTGTTGCCATGTGCATAGTTGATCAGTAATTGAAAGTGTAATGTGGCCTGAGCTCCAAAATCACCATTAGTCGCATTTACAGCACCTTTTACTAACAGCATTTTATATGCATGAGAGGCTGTAAGATTTGATCGTTTCCTTTCTCTTTGTTTAAAACTTGCAATAACAATAAATGAGAAAATATTAAAGAGAGAATTAAGTAACAGATTTAGTCAGAATGGCACATTATAATCTCATTAACATTTCATTGTTAAAAAAATCACCAAATTCACAGAGAACTGTCAGATAAGTCTGGGGCTCATTATTCTGTTTTTTCAGCTGTGCATTTTCTATGGATCTGTGTGATCACCCTCAGCAACCTTTTGTTGCAGCGGGGCGACATACTCAGAACAGCTCTGATAAATGCACTGTAAATTACCTGCTGAGGACCAAGCAGAGGGCAGACAAAGTTATTTACCAACACAGTTTAGTATAAAGTGAAGGACGTTTTAAAGCGAGTGTTTTAAAAGCCAGAGCCATGAGGAACCAAAGACAAGCTGATAATCTGACCTGGCGACACGGTTGACTATAAAGAGGAAGACTCCCAGGGGCAGGATGGAGACCAGGAACCATGGGAAGACAATGCCCACCATTCCCAAGCAAAACAGCACCAGGGTCAGGTTCTGCAGCAGCATTTCAGCTTGCATGGTGAGACGAACATCAACTGTGGAGGAGGCATATCATGTGTCAGTCATAGTGTGTGGTGTTGGCTATATCCATCTCCACATATGAAGAAAACATTCTCTTTCTGAGTCTCTGTCTCTAGTGTCTTTTTTGAGTGTAAAAAAAAGATATTCAAGTAACAAAGCACAATGGGATCTACAAAAATATTGTGTGCGGAAACAAACCCACTCAGCGTAAGACATAGCAACCCACAAATGTCAAGCAAAGACACCAATGAAGTGGATAACAAGCAGCCAATCACTTGGGAAAACACTTGTGTCAAATCACACTGTGTCTTGGCATAACACCTTGTCAACCAGGGTGACTCCACTGACTGAGAGCTCTCTTGGGGGGAAAGGTTCACAGTCAAGACAAATCAAGCCTCACCCTCATCCATGTCCCTGGAGAAGCGGGTCAGAATACGACCCAGAGGTGTTGTATCAAAAAAGTGCATGGGGCTGAGGAGGAGGCGGTGGAACAGCTTGTCGTGGAGCGCGGAGGCAGCCTTCACCGTGCACTGTCAACACAAACAACAGTCGTGTTTGAACACGAGACCTGACACGTATAAACAAACTACTTTAAGAAACATAGGGAAACAGTCACAGGCTTGGATAAACAGAGAGTTGGAGGGAAACTGTCGATGCGCTCAGCCTCAAACACAAAAACGCACAATGGATAAATACTGTGGCATGAACGTGTTGCCTGCAGAGCAACAAACACCACCTCACCATATGCTAAGGATGTGCGCAGTGGTGGGTAGTTATTTTTCCTCGCCTCACATGAGGCACACTGTCAAATCTTCATTTATAATGAGCTTGTGGGAGGCTGACATAAAGGTCATGACCTAATGTGCAAGAGACATTTCAGAAATTGGACAGAAATTACATGTGGCAGCAGAGAACAAATTAATTCTATTAATGGAATATTCAACACTCCCAAAGATCTCATCACAGCTAGGGGTAAAAAAAGACTAGCCATCTTTGAAAAATTAGCAATTTCAAGTGGCACACATTAACGTGGGGACCCGACCTCTGCAATGTGGTGTCAGGATGGGTTAGATTGAAAAAGAGGACACACACCCGAAGGGACACTGACACGCATACAAACACACGCACGTATGCACACATTCGCGCACACACACACACGCTTCATTTCTCTCCGCCTCTTTGTCTCTCTTGCACTCTCAGACGCACACAAACACATCACACAGATTTTGCTGTTGTAAAGCTGTGAGACATGGTTGTGGACAGATAAATGGATTTGGCCCACAGGCGTTTTCAATTATAACACTGGAACCATGAGAGCATGAATGAATGACAATAAAGACAATTAAGGAGGAGCACTGCTTAACTGTAAAGCCATCATATGACAACTTTCTATATTCCCTTCAAACACTGCTGTCACTTGAAAGTTCATCAGTGTTCAAGAGGACAAAGTGGGGGACACAAAGGAGTGTGTGTGTGGTCTCTGAGGAAACATGGTGCGGGATGACTTACCTTCACAAACACCAGCCCTCTCAATGTCTTCAGTAATAAAGCAGCTCCCATGGTGACAACGTAAATAGTTGAGTAGTACTGAATGTGAGGGTTGAGTCTCATGCTGTTGCTTGCCATCGTTTCATTCACCAAGATTAATGATGTGTTCTGAGGGCAGATGGAGCAACAAATTACTGAGAAAGACTGAGAAGAAAAAAAAAATCAATTTTTTTCCCCCCACATAGGAATTTTGCTCTAATGAATTTGAGAAAGCCCACGTTGGCATACAAAAAAAAATACATGAAAAATCAGTCAGTTCAATGATGTTTACTATTCCAAGCACATTTCTCAATGGCAGCCAGTGCCTGCTTTACCGCACATCTGTTTCTTCATTGCTCTTGCTTGTTTTTAATTAAGTTTACCGTGGTGCTGTTACTTTTTTAATCATGCACATTCAGATTAATGCTCACTCAGCTGCCACAATTCACTGAAGCGTAGTAGTTATTTTTCTTTTGGGAGCCAAACACACTAAAGAGAGCCGTCTATTATAGTAAAGCTCCAAACTCACCCCGCTGCCCTGTCTGATCCAGTGGCTTAACCACCAGTTACTGAAGGCTATGCTGCCCGTGGTGGAGAGGAAGAAGAAGATGTTGATGATGAAGACTATTGCACCTCCCGCTGCTTTGATGTAGGCAC
Organism: Selene dorsalis; assembly: GCA_900303245.1. Taxonomy (NCBI): domain Eukaryota; kingdom Metazoa; phylum Chordata; class Actinopteri; order Carangiformes; family Carangidae; genus Selene; species Selene dorsalis. The sequence continues at coordinate 55,789 of OMNW01005646.1, read as the reverse complement.
CGTACACAGCCCAGGCGACTGCACCGGAGCCCTTCTCTTCAGCTTTCATCAGTTGTCCTAAATGAGATGCAGGGAATAAAGTAAGGGAGGAAGTAAAAGTAAAGCAAATAAGTTACTTGTGAATGTCTGTGGCAGAAAAAAAAAAAAACACATTTAGCATTCATTCTATATTTGGAGGATGAAAAGTGGCAGAGTCTCTCACCTCCTTCCTTGCTTTCCACCTTTGGTTTAACCTTGGCAACATCAACACCACTGTCAACCTTGTCTGCACCTGCCCTCTGATGTTTGTTTTTCAAATTCTCTTTCACCAGATTCTAAAAGACACAACGGTAAGAGAAGAAAGTGAGTTTAGAAACATGCCATGAGCCACGAATCACATGAGCCGGAACAACAAACCCCTCCGAGTCATTTAAACAGAGATATTGTTGACAGGGTCTTTAGCTGCTCACCAGTAAATCAATGCACGCATAAATAATGAAGGGACTTGTATGCATTAACATTTCCCAGCTACTAGGCCTGCATCTCTGAGCCTATGAATTATTCAGCTTGTAATGTTCAATGTTATTGTGTTGTGGGGGCAAAGATGCTTTATTCACAAGAGCTGGCTTGGTGCCTCAAGTGCCCCTGGCTTTACCTCCTGTTGCATGCTGTTGAATAGGGTGGCGTAGTCACGCTCCTTTGCCATCAGCTGCACATGGGTGCCGTGCTCAGAGATCTGCCCATCCTTCATCAGAATGACATCATCACACTCAGATAGGTACTAAAAAGAAAAAAAATGAAAAAAGGGCAAAATTACTGAATGTTATATTGCAGACACATTGTGGACATTTACCACCTCAGACTTTAATAAGACAATCGATGCTTTTAGAGCAACTCTGTGTATTCATGTTATTGCAGTGCTCAGACTACAAGAAATGACACATTATGAGGGGAAATCATTAGAAATTCAGTCACTTACCTGCAGCTGGTGGGTTACAAAGAGCACGGTTTTGCCTTTGGCAGCACCTTTGATGGCTTTATAGAAGATGTGGGAACCCACACAAGCATCAACAGCACTGAGAGGGTCATCCAACAGAAGGATGGGGCGCTCGCTGTAGAGGGCACGCGCCAGACTCACTCTCTGGCGCTGTCCTCCGCTCAGGTTGGCACCCCTCTCTCCAATCTAGAGAGAGGAAGTAAAACACCTCATTAAACTCTACACCAGTAGTGGCTGCACTCAATTTGTTGGGTTTACGGAAACTCCCATGTAAGTCATTGCAGAAAAGAGAGTTTGCAGAATGAAGAGCAAAGACATAAAATGCTTTTTGTGAAAAAAAGAACTGATACCTCTGTCATGTCTCTAAAGGGGAGCTCTGCAAGATCTGGGAGAAGACAGCAAGCTTCCAGGACAACATTATATCTAATGAGGGAACAAAATTATAAAATCAGGGATAAATCTCAGCTCTTACGGCTTGTTCTTTTAAACATTTTTTCAGTGGTTGGTCTTACTTGTCTTGGTCGTACTCGTTACCAAACAGGATGTTCTCCTTGAGGGAGTCATTGAGGATCCAGGCTTGTTGGGACACATATGCAAAACCACCACTGGCAGCTACATTACCCTCCAACAGGGTCATCTGCAAGACAAAAAATTGAAGGTTGGAAGCAGAAAAAAAATGCAAAAAGCCCCTTTTGAAAGCCCTTTCAAAAAGACTAAAGCTTTTCTTGCTGATGTTATTCATGTATGTGTCTTACTGATGAGGAAAATTAAACAGACCAATCTAAATGAATATCCAGTTGAATCTCACCTGTCCCAGCAGAGCAGACAGGAGAGAGCTCTTTCCACTCCCAACACCTCCACAGATCCCAACCAGCGAACCCTAAAAAGTGGCATTGTGGGAAATTCATGAAGCAGGCAAATGTTTCTCCAAGTGTTTAATTAAAAAAGTGCTTAATCCACTTAATGCATGTCTGTGTCGTTACCCTCTTAACGCGCAAGTCAATGCGGTGCAGGGTTTTGTGCAGTGGAGGTCGTATGCTTTGAGTTGAGGAAATGGTGCTTTGTGGACTCTCCTGCTCCATGTTGGTAAGGAGACTTTGTGCATTGGGAGCCTCCTTGTTTCCTTTGCCTTCCTCTGTGGAAATGTACAGGCTCAGCTTCTCCCTGCGCAGCACACGCTTCATCCCTCCTCGCTTCTTGGGAGGAGGTTTTGCAGCTGGAGCACGCGCCTTTTCCCAAGCCAGCGTGGCATCTTGAAATTCTACTGCGTTGTTCGTATCCTCCATTTTGGCCAAAACAACCTCTCTGTCATCCATCATGAAGAGCCGCTGTGAGGACAGACACAATGGGTTTCTTTTTGCAACATGAAGTGTCAACCACACCTTGTGATGTGATGTTTAAAATGTCTTGGACTTCTGTGCATTTTGTGCATGACTGTGGTTTACCAGACATGAGGTTGTGCTATGTCATGAGATACTGACACTGTTGATGATGAAAGCAGTGTCAATAATTATACCAGGGCACTTTGTCCCACCTGCCCCTGGATTCATCATTACTTTATCATGCACTGTATAAGCATAAAATACAGAATAACCTCAAGCCTTTTGGTGGGTTCTTGGCAGAGGTGCTTGCTTATTTAACCCTTGCTGCGTCAGCAAAACCATCTCTCACTAACCTGTGACTTTTACCATGTGTTTGGAATAAACTATGTTGAAAATGTCAGTATGTGGAGTGGGCAGCTGTGTTTTTAGCATCAGCAGGAGCACCTTATTGTTAGCTCCAAGTAGTGCCAACTGACACACTGCATATAAATTCTCTGGGTTTATTTTAGTATTTTGACCTTTATACTTTGTATGTACAGTTTGACAAATGAGATGTTACTATGTGTTGTAACTGTTCACATTGTGTCAACTGATATCAACACTGGCCATCTTTGTGCTTGGCAGAAAATGGCTCTAAGACAGGTGTGGCTGACAGTGTTGTCTATATTTCTCACCTGAAACCTTTTGACTGCCACAGCACCCTCTGACAGGGACCTCACAGCCAGTGGTGTGACTTTAAGGGCAAAGGTCATGGAATTGAAAACTGCAACCACAGTGAAAGCCTGCAACAGGTTGTGTAAAGATAGAGAGGATTATTGAATTTCAAGGGCATTCACCCCTAAAAAGTTAACATTAAACATTAATATTAAAAACTCCTGTGAAGTGAAAACCTGGTGAATGTATGGCAAGCAGAACATGTAATGGAAACAGAGATGAGATGGTGAAAAAATACCTCAGCTGCAGTGAGGTCGTAGCCTAAGGCCATGTGCAGGGTGAAAGTGCACACACTAGCTATCACCACAACGATGGGAGCAACGCCCACTGTGAGGCTCTGGACTATCCCAACCCTCTCCAGTATCCCCCTCTCTTCAGATCGCACCTCTGTTGAAGAGATAAGAAACAGAGAGATGATAAAAAGAGCAGAAAGAGAGAGAGAGAGAAGGAGAAAAAAAGTAAGGGCTGAGTGACTCCCAAAGGGTTCTCCACTGAACATCCAGTCAACAACACCATAAGAGTCACTAACCAACACACAGCAAGGAGACAAAAATAGATACAAGAGGGAGGACAAGGGCCTCACATCCCTACATGGTATGAAAGGGGCTTCAAAACCTGCTCAACCTTGATAACTGTCCAAGTCTAATGCCCCAGTCCTGCCCCCCTTCTTTCATGTTTGTATCTCACAAATGCACATGCTAGCTGCTTTGTTAACCTACTTCACTGGGTGCAAACACTGGAACAAAAAGCATCCTTAATTCAGCTCCAGCAGCACTGTGTGTATGTGTGCGTGTGTGTGCGTGAAATATGAGAGCTTCCTCCTCCTGGTAATGCTGTTCCCACTGGGATTCCCTTTGGATGCTATGTGTGTTTCTGCATGTATTATAAACCAAAAGTCACACGCGCCAGACAAAAACATTGTGATCATCCGTTTAACAACAATGGTAAGTGAAGGGAATGACATTGTAACTCTTAAGACTCATTGGCCATTCAGTTGAATGCCAATTAATTATTATTATAATAAGTAATCATGGGAATGGCAGGGAAAATGAGCCCCACCTGGCTAATTTGGAGCATGATTAAAAGGGGAAAATGATCCTTATCCACAACCTACAGCAATGGCCTCAAGAGAAAAAGCCATCGCTAATTCATGGATGAGTAGAGCTGTCTTGACAGTCATTCAAGATATCATAAGGCCCCAGACACCTTGCAAATTAACCTTGAAGCCAAGGGATTCAAACTGGCCTTGATTATAGATGATGGCACAGGGGAAGACTTAAAAAGAGCAACCTAATGAAAATGGATTTAGGGTCAGGGTTATCTTGCCAGTTCTCTAAAAGGATAAGTCTAATTTCAGGTGATTAACAGACTATTTAGACACTAATTTGCAACAGTGACAGGTGTTCAAATGAGGTGACCCTTTGTTCTGACTAAGTTTGACATAAAAAGTCTAATCCAAGCATGAAAAAGCCTGAAGTTCTCATCTCTGAGAAATATCTGGTCCTGACCACAAACAGGAAATGAGCAGTGTATGAGGACATTGCTGAGTCATTGGGCAACATGACAGCCACTCACTGTGAATATTCTGTGCAAAGGCGTCTTCCCAACAATACATCTTGATGAACTTTATGCAGCTCAAGATCTCATTCATCAGCCTCACGCGCCGGTCAGTCACTGCCACACACTTCTTACGGAAATATGCCGTCAGCCTCGATGCAAGCATCTGTCCAGACAGGAATAAAGGAAATGATGACAAGGGAAAATAAGTGGCACGGGAGGAAATGAAAGCAGACACAATCACATTAGCTTTGCTGCAGACCTGCCCGGGGGACCAGAGTGATAAATGCTCTTCACATCAATACCAGGGTTTCCGGCTGTCAGCCTTCAGCTTAGACTGAGTGTAATTTGAAAATAACAGCAACAAAGTTGACAGGAGATGGATAGCCAAAGAGTTATGATGCCTTTAAAAAGTGCTGGACTTGTTCTTCAACAGTCTGAATTAATGTAAAGATTTTAAAGTGATGAGTAACCGTGTCTTCTGCTAACCACATTTGTAAAGGTTCGAGCTCAGGAAATAACGAGTCGATGTTTCTAAAATGAAAATGCATGTCACTGCTGTAATGAGTGGGATTGTTATTTCTACACATCTAGATACATTCTCATAAAATTCTGCAATGAAACTATGCTCTATGCTCAGTCATACTGAGATGCTCTGGCTGAAGTCGTACCATGACGGGGTAGAAGATGATGAAAATGGCCGACCCCACCAGAGCAGTGGGACCCAGGAAAAACGCGGTGTACGCCAGACCCAGTATTCCCACTAAGGGTCCACCAGCCAGGAGGCAGCCCACTGACAAAGCTTCATACAGACGCTGGCCATCACTGGAGCAGATGTTGATCAACTAGGGAGAGAGACAGCAATTCATATTACAAATTACATTTAAAGTCTTGAATGAGCTAAATCTTTTCATACCGAGACCTCCCTAATAAGACTATAAAATCAATTTTACAAATAGAGTTGCCCTTATTCCTACGTTTACTTGTTGGACAATGATTCCTCTTAAGCTGTGTAATGACTAATCTAAGACGGCCTCCGCTCCCTGAGGCTGTGGGATTTGTCAAGATCTAAGCAGGGATGTTGTAAGACCAGGAATTAAATCCATCTCAATCATCTGCATGTGGTGCCCTGCAGTGAGGGATGATTTACTTAATTTGGAGATGAGTACCCTCCAGGGTTGTGCCACCTACCTCGCCTGGACCGATGTCTTTGGTGCTGCGCAGACGGAGGATTTTGTGGAAGGCAAAAGTAAGAGCTGCCCCACGGAGGCGTGCTGCAGTGCGGTAGTTGACGGCCCACATGAGCGCCAGAAACCAGGAACGAATGAGTTCCATGAGGAAAATCCCAGCTACTAGAGACAGGCCGTATGGCACACAGGCCTCTAGGCTCTGGGAATACTCCAGCAGAGCTCGCACCAGGAGCGCCTGGGAACAGAAGGCAAGAAAGGGTACAAAGTGGGAAAGAGGGTAAATGAAAGCACGCAGAAATAGTAAACAGAACAAATGGGAGCGGAAAAACAACACAGACAAAAATCAGGAACATTAAAGAGATAAAAGTGGGCAGAGGAAGGTGGAAAAAATAACAATGATATGAAGAAGAAGGGGCGCAAATGAGGAAATGTCATGGACAAAGATAAAGAGGGCAGGGAACAGATGAATGGAAGGATACGTAGGAGAAGATGGAAGATAAGATTCACCATCAATAGATTAGAGACCACGTGAGTAAAATAAGCGTTTAAAAAAATGGAAAGATTGGACAGACAGGTAGTCATTCAAGGGCCTGACTGAAATCACGTGAAAAGACCAACAACATTTTGTCATGAGTTAGATAAGATTAGAAACTGATAAAGTGAGGAAACTGCTTTGTCAGCAAGAGCATTCAATAAATTAGATGGGAATGTGAAACAAATGTGTCATTGTGTAAGAGTTAAGTCCAGTTAATGCTATTAGTTGTGGGTAGGAGCAGGCACATGGCGTACACATAACACAACACCAAAATAAACAGCTTAGACCATGTGGAACAATGGGAACAACTAAGGAATATCACAAACTCACAGCTCTGAGCATAATTACCCTTCATGGTGATTACTTAAAAATCATGATAAAGAATGTTTAAAAATGTCTGCTCTTTGTTGATGCTCATCTCAGGACATGTTTTGGAGGCAAATCTAAGATCACAAGTGCACCAGAAGGTTCATTTCTGGCAAAGCATGACTGGGTACAAACCAACTAATCTATGGAATTAATATGGGTTTCACTATCTAAGGTTTTGTAATCTCCCAGTATGTTTTCATTTCAATTTCCAGGCCAGCGTGAAACGGGATAAAGTGATTTTCAGAAAATACACCTGGACTTGGGACCGCAAGCCAGCAACCGAGCTGAAAGGCATATTAGCCAAATCAGCGGAATATAAAGGGAAAGCAGGATTTGCACAGTACTCACAGGCCCAGCGAAGCCCGCCACCATTGTGAGGAGGAGGGAGAAGATGGCCACCAGCATGCGAGTTTGGCAGAACCTCCAGAAGACTCTTGTCAGGGATGCCCCCTCTCGCCCTCGTCTTTTTAGCTCGTCGTGCCACAGAAATTCGAGCCTGGAATGAGAAACCAGGAGCTCAGAATGACACTGCTCAATTAAACATCATCACATTACAGAACTTAAGTCAAGAATGGTGAGTTTCAGCTGTTGATTAAACTTTTGTACATGAATTAAGACTTGTTATTGTTCTGATTAATTATATGTTAAATTTGGCATTTTGAAGGGCAAAAAATGAATAAGTGAAAATAAGTGAAAAGAATACTCTCTATTTAGCCACTTTCCCTTGAATTAAGTTGATTAAAAATAGACCTGATGCACTTACAATTAATCAGACTGCCTGAAAGCACAGTGGGGGATATAAACAGTCTGTCAGGCAATCACCGCAGTTGAAAACCACCAAAGAACATTGAAAGAAGCAATGCTGATAACAATATAAAGGTGACCTACAATACACCATGTATGATGCATCACGTAATTAGACAGAGAAAGGTATCACCAAATATGTTGAAGATGGGTTAACGAGCTTTTATCGCTGCATAATGCCCACGGAAGAGGGTAAAACATCTTGTTGGCCAAATGCATCACGGCTAATGACTCTATAAAGCAGCAGCATAGCAGCTGCAGAAAGTAATTTACACCCTAATGACTTTATTAAAAACGTATCAGAGATAGACAGAACATTAAACCAACCAGCCTCTCACACAGCCTGGTAATTACTACTTGAAGTCAAATGGCATTGAATCTAAGAAATTACAATTAACTGCACTCCAATAGCTGCACAGAGCACAGCTTGAGTCAATGCAACTTCTGTGAGTATCCTGCATATCAAGTGGATAATGCACTGTTAAAACAAAAAATTGTATCTAAATAAAGGTAAACATTAATAGAATATATGTCCAAATCTCTGTGTGTTTATGGTATACATTAATTCCAAGGGGAGGAAAAGAGGGCATATGTAATTAACTAGAAATAAATCAAATGGAAAACAAAATAAGCTTAACAGAAAACTTTAATAATGTGTGTGGTCACACATGAATGGAAATGAGAGCAACAGCGTGGGATCCAAAGGAGGAGTGATTTGCTTTTAAACATGACTGAAATGCTCCTAACACACATCAGCTCAGTTTGCCAGATGGCAAGCGAAGCTGATGTTCCAAGAGTGTGTTGGCCAGGACATTGCGTTCAAGGTTCGCACCTCACTGAGCACCAACAAGTGTCAACTCTCCCAGGGTGCTCTTCCCATTCCCTCTCTCGCCACCATCTTTGCTTTGCATCAGGGGGTTGCGTAACTGTTCTTGCTATGTAAACACAAAATAAAGCCCTCCCATCTCATGCATACCATCTCACTGGCCTCGCCAGCCTGATAGCTTTATGCTCCCATGCTCCTTCACTTCTATGTGCTCTTACATACACTCACGCAATGCGGCAGCAGCAGCGGCCGCAACACAGGCGCTTAGGCCTGGAGCTGCAGCCTTTAAACAGAACAAGTTATTTACAACCCACACAGCTGTCACCAGACACAAGCCAGCAAACTTCCTCAAATAGTCTCAGTCTCTATACTGCTGAGTAATGGCCCTATGACTCAGCAGTATGTGAGTAGTAGTAGTTTTCTTTTCAGTGAGCACTTTAGCATTAAATGCCCCCCAAATAAGTTTATTGTAAATCTGCATTGTTCATTCATAGAATTAGTACAGTACTACGTATTCCTAAATCTGTGGTTTGGCAGGCAACAGTGACTTTTATCTCATTGCCTGCTCCAGCCTGGCTCCTGTCAGTGGCAGCTAATGAATCTGACAGTGAGACACAGTGCATCGCAGGTAGAGGAGTTAATGACATAACCACCCAAGTCAGTCACTAACTCTCACTGTAATCTCTAATCCCTGCTATTCATAGCAGCCTCCCGTCCAGCCACGATGGTCCTATATCGGACCACAAACACTGAATGTTCAGTAGTTAAGTCCTGCTGCATGGATGAACACGTAGTGTACAAAACAAACAGAATCCTGGAGATTTGTTTACATAGCACTGAATTGCTGTACATCCCTGATCACCCCTGATCATTCTCACACTGGGAATACTGTGAAGCAACCTTGGACCTGTTTTCTTGTTGCCGTCTACAGTGTGTTTAACTCGGTTTATCACCACAGTCATCTTGTTCACATACAGAGTGGGGCAAGGTTTCTCAATGTTTGTTTGAAAAAGAAGAACCATCCCAGGGACCCTGCAGTGTGAGACTGAAGTCACATTGTGTAGATCAGTTCACATGAGTATCACGCCCTGATAAAACCAAGCTCCAGTGGGTACCTGAAACTAAAAAACACAACATTTCACCTTTCCTCCATTTCCCCGTTTACAAACCAGCCAATGCAGGGAACTGCCCAGGGCCGAAAAGAGGCTCACTACATGCTAGTAATTTGATTGTTTCTAATTTCTGTAAGCAACGTTTCTTGACAGATGTCCAAAAACTACTAGAGCACATCCTGCAGTCGTCAGCGAATCTTGAGACTCTCTCTTGTAGAACTATCATGTGTCAAAAATATTCTTTTAAGATCTTTATTCTCAGAAAATCAGGGACAAGCTAATAATCCAGCAAACGTGCTTTCTGAGCTCACAAGTCAGCCAATCTCTCCGAGAGGCCAAAACCAACTATACATTAGCTTTACATTAGCTTTTTGTTTTTAGTTCATTTGCAGTTTTATAGAAAACGTTACTCAAACACGAAAAACAGTGCACTTTCATTTTTAACCGATTTAAAGTCTTTGATGTGTTGCAGCAAATTGCTTTGCAGGGAATCAAACCAAAATAATCTACAGTGCCCATGTTCACGTTTACGAAGGAACATGTCAGTGAGGCTTTGTGTGTTTTTAATAGTTTTTTGGATAACAATGGAGCTCCAAGGTACAGAGCACTTGTTGTTAATGGAATCGAATCATTGTTGGTTTTCGCCATTACATGGGAGCTGTTGACAATCAGAAAATTACAGAGCATCACCAGAATGAGCATTTAATGGGAGTAGTAAAAGCAACAAGATAGACTTTGCACAAGGTGTTGCATGTGGGATCAATCGGGGCAGTGCAGCATATTGTAGCCTTGAGCCCTCACTCACAAAAATCCCTTTTAGGCTTCATGACATTTGCATTTGGTGAGTCAGCTTTGTCTGCACAAATTACTCCTTTGTGGTGCAACCTCTCCTTCAGAAAAACCTCTTTTCATGTCATCTCTCACCTCAACTATGGTTTTCTAGGAATTCTGAGTGCCAGCATCAAATAGGCTTTTCTTAACACCACAGGTCACTTTCATCAGGCAAACCTCAGCAGTGCCACAGTTACCTCACCTTTGGCAGTTGATTTCAGAGGCTTCGTGGCAAGACAGTCCCCACACATCATCTATAGACAAGCTGGACGCCTTGTAGGCCTTCAGTGCCAGCGGAGACAGCCAGTGCAGAGTCATAAATGAGAAGAGGCCGGCGTTATCGACTGGGTGCTGGTGCCTGGAATAGAGAAGAAGATGTGGAAATGGGTGAGATGTCTAAAAGTGCGGGCACACACAGAGGTGCTATGTTTGGGGAGCAGGCCCACATCGGCCCGCTGAGAGAGAAGCGGCGCCTTTGCTGGCCAGAGTCGTCGAAAGGTGAATCATGCCTGCAGTGTTTGAACAGTAATTTACACGCTCTTCACAGAAATCTGAGAGAGCAGCCAAAAAAAAAAAAAAAAATAGTTCAGGGCAGTTTATCAGCCAGCATATGTTCAAACACGGCGCTGTCTGTCGCTGGGGGATAAGTTCCCCATGCCTTATCATGGCCTCCTGCTACTCCCAAACAGTCAGCTCATAAGGCAGCATAAACACAACAAAAGTGAACTTTCTGTGTCTATGTGTGTTTTTCAGCGGGTATCTATCTGTCAGTGTGCTAGCCTAAAACTGCCTGTCTTTTTTTTTCTAAGTCTGTTTTTATATGGCTCACGGTCAGAAAAGTTGCTGCATGAACTTAAATACAAGTTTGTTTACTTGTGAGTAATCCTGAAGGGTTTTAAAAGCTGCAGGCTTTTGCGGTAGCGTCCTCGTCTCTTTGGTCCCCTCTCCACTGATGCCTCTGCTTCCTCTTCCTCCAGCTCTGGGAGCGGTTGCGGGGAGGACAGTGGCAGGCCCTCCACCCGCCCGGCTGCTTCGAGGGCATCAGGGAACATGGCGGACCCTCTGAGGAGAGAACAGAAACGCCACATTCATCACAAATACATTTCAGGAGTGATAACAGCCTAAAACAAGTACAGATATTTACCCACTGGTATCTGGTAATACTGCTACAGACAAACACCCCCATATCTCAAGCATGTCTAGTTTTTAGAAACAATAAAAAACCTATTTGTTAGTAGCCTCTGGAAGAACTCCCAAATCTGATTACATTTGATTACATCAGAGTTCTGACCTTCAAATTGCTTGCTTTGTCCGACCAATTGTTGAAAACCCAAGGATTTTAGGTTCATTATTATACTCAACACATTAGAAGGAACTTGTATGTTTTTAATTGAAACTGCTGCCAATTATTTTTGTGTTAAATCGACTAATTCACAAAGTATTATTTCAGCTCTATTGGAAAACACACACAACATCTTCACACAGTGGTAACAATCTGTTTGAGGGGTTTGATTATAGTTTTTTTTTTTCAAGACACTCCCAATCTTCTCTTTTTTGCTCACCTCCCAGTGGGAAATACATGAATAAAATATTGTTATCTGCCCGCTCAGCCCTCCTCTGACCCACAGAGCCATTATACAGGAGCTGTGTTTTGCTGAATCACCCTCTGAGTCCTGGATAGATTTGAGAAATCACCTTGCTCACAGGTCACAGCCCGTCTCTGGCATACAACTAAAGTGCTTATCTATTTAGAGACGACCTGCCAGCAGGCCCAGGAGCTTGAGAACAGACATCTGAGCTGCCAGTAAGGTCCGTACACTGTCACTGATCCCTTCAATGGCAAAGCTCTATGACAAGGTCAACCTAACCCGGTCTGGGGTGCAGGACTGAGTGTCCAGAGAAGCGGTCAATGATGAGATTCAATACAAATCGCCCAGTGGGCACGGAAAGCAAGAGATAGAGAGTGAGAATCACATAACAGAAGGTGAGGGGCAAAAAGTAAATGTGTCAATGTAAAAGTGCGATGGGAACCAAACTCTGGGGTTGAGAGAAAGCATGAAAAGATGTCTTGTCTTTCCCTCCACAGCTCTTACTGCCTATATCACGTGAAGTTTGTCATATGGCTGTGAACTTTACAAAGGTTTCTTTAAGGAAGCGCTGCTCGCTCACATTTCATGACAGTCAGGATCTTCATGACCCTGTATTCCAGGAGCAAGGACTCAATCAAACACCAACCAAACCAAATATGTATATCTACAATTGTAACTTAACCTGTTAGTTGGGTTCAATAGGCTTGTCATAAAGAAAAACAAAGAAAACAAACAGCAGGTCAGTGAGTGTGTTTGCTGTGGGCCAACACACTCAGGACAAACAAAACTAAAAATGAAGGCATTAGAAGTAAAGAAGTACAGCGAAGGTGCACAAAGAAATGACCCAAATCAACACTTCATCTCAAAGACAGATTTTGTTTCCATTAAATTTTTAGCTGACCCTGTCACGTTATCAGTGTTTCTCAGGAGAAGTAAATTATCAATAGTGCCGCAGTCTGCTGAGCAGTTCTGTAAAGGTCACAGCATAAAAAAGTTAAAGTTATTTACTCATTTATTTCCCATATATTTTCACATGTTCCTCACTTTAAATGACAAATTTAACTTTTTGCTCAAATTTTCAAGCTGTTACCTGTTTACTTCACTCAGACTAGGCTCTGACAATTATTACCAGCTGTAATTGTGCTGTAGCGGTGTGTTGTAAAAGTTAAAACCAGTGATGTTAGCTGAGTAAAGCCTTCATTGACAATATACACTTACATTGAAGCCGGCCTTGTTCGGATCACCTTGGCAGCAGCACAGATCTCAGGTCTTGTGTTTATGAGCAGGAAGTACTGGTAAAGAAGCAGCTGACCATAGTGCCTCTTTTCTAAGTTGTGTCATTAAACCTGAACTTCTCTTCCACACCCAGCGAAGACACAAGACACACAACTTGCTGCTGCTCTTCTTCTTCTTCTTCCTCAGCTGCTGCTGCTGCTTCTTCTTCTTCGGCGGCGGTGTAAGGGGACTCGGATGAAAACACGGACAGGAAGCGGCTCACGTGTATTCAGTGCGTGCTGCTTCACCCCCCCTCCCCCCTACGGCCACCGTCTGAAACTCAGCTTCACCGTCACACGGAGCCCTACAGGGAGAGGAATCCCCGCTGTCACTCTTACGTCATAGCGGCTCCGCCAACCGGTGACGCTGCTACTCAGTCACCGTAGCAGCACCATTAGCTCCATAGTAACGAGAATGATGATAAGGAAGTGAGTGTTCGAAACAAGGAAGGGGGTGGTGGGAAATCTGATTGGTCGCCCGCTCTGAGCTTTAACGTGAAAGGAAACTGCTCTGCTGTTGTCGTGAGTGTGTGTCGGCGTGTGCGCACCAGAAACGAGTGTGTGTGTACATACCGTATATACATACAATACACATCTGCTGTATGTGGAGTGTGTATTTGTACCGCACAATTCAAACACGTGTGCTGAATGTCTTTAAATATAAAAAAAAGGAAAGTACAGAGTAAAAACATTACAGAAAAAAATACATATAAACATATATGACTATATAATATGGCAATATAATAAAATACATAAAACTTCTAAATTCAAGGAAACTCTCTGAGCAGTGAATTTTTGACATCAGTTAAAGTAAGCATCATATGTCGCTTATTTTGAAAGAGGCTCTTTGTATGTGTGTGTGTGTTCTTCCTTCCATGTTTTTTAATATAATTAACTCTGAAACTCAAACCCGTAGGGCAGATAGCAAGGAGATTTTTGCACATGACATTTAATCAAGGTTGAATCTTTCCGTTGTTATGGATTTTAAATGTCTAAAATGTGCTGATTGCTGATGTTACTTGATTTACCTTGGCTGTTTGCTATACTAGCTATTTATCTATAATTCTGTATCAGTGGGTGATCCAAATTACAAAAGACAGAGTAGTCATCGCTGTGTGCTGTGTGTCAGGATGAATTATGCCCAGAATGTACAAAATGAAGTGAAAAAGAAATGATAGAAACCAAATATCAAAGAATACATACATTACTTGTCAGATTTGACTTGTCAGACTGCGTGTTCTTCTGTGTTTGTGATGAGGTACACATAAAGCAAAACCACCTGTTCCAGATGTGGAAAGTTACCAAGCACATTTTCTCAAGTAAAGCAGACTGCGTGTGAGAATCTACAGTGATTAATGAATGAGTGAAACCAAACATGTCATTGTTCCAGCTTCTCAAATGTGATGACTTCCTACTTTTTTTGGATTTGTGCATACCAAGATAAATACAGTTATTCAAAAGTGATGTTCATAATTCAGAACATCCCAGGAAATCAAATGAAGGTGTTTGTGACTCCGTGTGGGACTGTTTGTATTTGCCCCTAGGCCTATACTTGGCACCAGTCCCATGCACATGTTACTGAGTCAGGTAACTATGTTGCAAAATACAAGAGACAGTTTCTGTGAGAATTTGTGGAACAAATATCTGCTTCAGTTTTAACCTGTATGAAATACACATGTAACATACACACACACAAATGTGTACACTAACTATCCACATATATAATCACAATGGCAGCATGTAATCTGACCTTTATTTTCTATTTCCATGTATTTTTCTCTTTTCCAGACCCAGAACCACATCTCTGTTACTAAACTCCTCGCTTCAGGGAATCCAAGTTCACAAATATGCTCTCTCAACTTTTGCAGCACTTCATGTGATAGCTTGCCCTTTTGCTCTGTCACTTCCGCGGCTAAGTGAAGGTTCTGTAAACACATTTATCACAAAAAGTGCTGCCAAAGTAAAGGTAAACATCACTTTGTGATACAAGAGGTCATATTTGTGGACTTGCAGTGACCGATCTGAGAGGAAAATCGACTCAAATAAATGTTAGATTACAAGTTTGCAGCTGTCATGTTTTATGTGTAAATATCATATATGTATATACACACACATTTGTGAAGTGAAATCTATGAGTTAAGTTCTCACATTGTGTTACAGAGCAAGATACTGTATTTACCTAATTGGTAACCCTTATTGTGCATATATAGAAGAAGAAGCTCCTCCTCCCTTTCTCCCACTGCACTCATGTTTACATCTAACGAAACCCATTTTGAAACATGAATTTTCTCATAAATTGTAATAAATTGTGTTAACATGTCGCTGAAAATCCAAACTGGCGCAGCCTTTTCTATGGGGGGACAGGGAGCCAATAAACACAAGGAAATACAAACACTGACTGATAGCAGACAGAGGGGCTTCAGATGTTGTGATAACCTGCAATTATCAAGCTGTGCTGCTGGTGTTAATAAAACTGCTGTCACTGGCTGGAAGAGTTTTAACGTCCTAACTATTTGTTTACTCAGCTGACAGGAGCACAGCTGAGTTACGGGACCGAAGCAATATCTGCCAGATAAATAGTAAACCCTCTCTTCAGTGACTTTAAGTTTTCCTCATGATTTAGACCTTCAGATCTTAGACAGAAGAAAGTGAAAGCAGTGGTAGTTTGTGAGCCCTACACATACGCAATTGACAGCGTGATGCAAATCACATCACGATGAATACGTAGGTCCTGAATGCTTTAATCTGTCCATTGAAACTAGGACTTGTACATGTAAATTCGTGTCAGTGATGTGGCTTTATTGCAAATACTCTTTTGCAAAACTTGGTGGAGAAGATATTAGCTTCGACAAACATCTTTCTCACATTTTCACAAAATCGATATAACTTAAATCCCATTTACCAGGCTATAGAGCATAAATATCCACTTAATGAGATTTTAAACACATCAAAAAATAACAAGCAATTAGGAATAATGTTTGCTCTGGGGTGAGCGTTACACTTACCCAAATTGTGCCTCTGAATCTCTTAGACTGGTTATTAAAGGCAAAAGAAGTTTCAGGCAGTTAAATTGTTCCTCACTCAGCACTCAGAGTTTTACTTCTTGAGGTGAGCAGAAACAAGAAAAGCAAACAAGCTGAGATAAATATGCTCAGTCCATTTGTTCAACCCTAATGCCACGTGCTTTCAATTGGACAAGCCCACAGCTCTGTAATGGGTGATTGATTCCACTTTGTTGAAAAATAAATAAAGGCTGTGAAACCCTCAGACTTGATTGTCACACCAAACTACACAAAAAACCCAAGGAGTCAGTACTGTCCTACCTCTGCAGGGGAAGAAGATGATGAACTAGATCTACCCATGTGCCAAATTCACACGACGAAAAAAGAAGCTGAAAGTGACTGAAATCAACAGCTTGTGGTTTAGTTTAGATCTCCTGCTGCTGACGTTACTGTAATAGTAAAACACTTCAACAGGAGGTGACAGGGAAAATTCACTGTGAGCAACATATTTGCAGTTAGCAGCTCAGGAGTTCTTCCTTGAGCATTATAATTTGGTAACCTATTTGCACAAGCCTGCAGCAGGTGTAATGAGACTTCAATCATGCTGAGACTTGTTGTGTCTACCAACACCAGTTGCTCATCGAAACTCTCTGATGAAATCAAACTCGAGAAAATTCTATATTGATAAGCCAAACAAAACAGAAATGCGAACTGCTTAGAAAAGGCTTATGTTTCAGAGGTTTATACAATAAAGAATTCATGGGACTTTAAGATTTGATTATAGAGTCAAGAGACTAATTAAATCATATCCAGCAGTTTCTCCATAATTCTTGTGCTGTCAGCAAATATAAAGAGAATCTCAACAATTTCTAGCCTGTGCCTCTACTTGCCTCGCACTATCTGTATGACTTAATACAATGATGCAATCTCACTGGCAGCCTCCCTTGCACCACTGACAGATAGAGGAAAGCAATACGTGAAATTGTGTAGAAAATCATTGACAGGCTTTCAATTTACTGGGCTGGGAAATGTGCTGCTGAACTTCGGCGATCATTGCTCTGAATCTCCCAAGGAATCTATAATAACTGCCAAACCATAGTGGAGTTTGGCTCGCAGTGTGATCACACAACTTCTTCTTTCCTACCAGTGCAACATGATTTAAAAAGTGTCATGGTGACATTTATACATGTTCTGAGGAAGTGTATTTGAGTGAATCTAGGGCATAAATGATTTCTCAATCTAAAGCTCCAGACACCTGAAATACACGAAGATGACGTGAGCTCATGACATGGTATTTTTACAGCTACATTAGAATTTTTTCAGTTTTCACCTTAGCACAGTCCTGACATAATATCTTCAAATAGTCCCTCATCATCCCGTGAACTTTGCTGAAGGGAAGACATTTCCATTATTTGTGGCCTATTGGGGCTACTGTCCGAATAAATTGGCTTCTCTGCCTCCAATATGAAAGTGATTGCTGAATATAGGTAGAAAATGTCAGGCCTAAAAAAAAGGACCCAGTGTCTGAGAAACTGAGACTAAATCAAACTCTTGTATACCAGCACTAGAAAAGTCTTCATTACATTGCTTACATTTGACCATTATCCACACGAGTAAGACAAATACAATGGCAAACAGCAAAATATATGCAAAGTACATTGCCAATAGGTATTCACAGTATTTCAAAGGAAAGCTCAAAGCTGTAAATAATTCTCCCTTTGTGACACCTTAAATGTTCAAATGCAGAGCACAACTTGTTTGTTTCTTTGTAGAGACTTGTCAAATACCATTAATATTCATGAATCAGCCAGTAGACTTTCATATTCTAATTACTTGGCATTTATTAGAAAGCAAGTTATTTACCTTCTAGTATTTTCATAATGCAAAAGAGAAAAAATGTGACAATTTTGCAGGGTTTTGGGTATGAAAGGAGCAGACTCCTGGTATCATAAAGGTGGAGACACCCCCGTTATTAATCATGCAGGAGGTCATAGATCTGATTGTGACTCCACAGTTTTAAACTGTTCAATGGGGAGGACTTGATAATATTAACTTCCAATAGGGGCAGCAACTACTGGTGGTTTCTCAGCTGAGTTAACCTGTTTTTCTGACTCCAAAGTCGGACATCAATTTATCTTGACTAAGAAAATCAAATATTAATGTTGGAGACAATAAAGCCAGGCATCATTAAGCTGGTTGGTAATACATTTTGCAAATGAATTGTATTGTTAGTTCTTACAATTCATGGATTTCCACATCACAGGATGAAAAATAACAAATGGCCAAACAACTGAATCAAACTACTCAGCTATCTGCCTCACTGAAATCATGAGCAATGTACACACTCATTGGTTTTAAGATCTTACTCTACATACGATTTACTTTCTGATGGAGACGGTGCTGCCTCTGCTGAGGAACTACAAAATCCCTGACAGTGACTTTGGGAGCAGAACTCACAAGTTGACAATCAATCAGGTTTAATAATGTAAGTAGCCTATACTTTTAAGTGCTCTATGCTAAATGCTAACATTAGCATGCTAGCTTGAACATTATGGAAATACAAACATGACCTTTAGCTGGTTTAGCTTTGACATTGTAATATAAGTGCATTTAACAAAAAAAGTAAAGCTACCACTGGTTACTTGACAAATTAGGGCAGCATGGATATAAATGAACATGTGAACTAGCTGCTGGTGCTAAGTTAGCAAACAGTTGTCCACTTACATGTCCAGCTTTGGCTTGTTTCTTTGTGGTTGTGGTGAACTTGACTTTAACATCATGAAGTTGGTGCATTTTTTTTTTAAAACTGGTCACCATGGTAACTAAGACTGCACCGCTATTGACCTATTATTACTCAAACCCTCTTTAAACATCCATGGCCCGGAACCGTGAGCTATTTTTCGGCCGCCATGACACCCGGAAATGGAGGTTTTTTTTGGCTTCATGCGCTTTTGAGCAGCTTTCATAGGAATGAACGAGGCCCCGCCTCCGACGCTGTATCCAGTTCTCTTTATACATCCGTGGATCAAACAGGTCATGTATTAGCAAACT
This sequence comes from Selene dorsalis, assembly GCA_900303245.1. Classification (NCBI taxonomy): domain Eukaryota; kingdom Metazoa; phylum Chordata; class Actinopteri; order Carangiformes; family Carangidae; genus Selene; species Selene dorsalis. The sequence goes on along the minus strand of OMNW01005646.1, from coordinate 36,637 downwards.
AACTTTAGCTGTTAGTTTGCTCAGTTAGGTACATTATAGTTAGTAAGGTAAGAACAATTAGCAACACCAGTTTGTGGGTGTAAAATGTTTATGAATAATTAATCTCCTTCTGAAAGAAATAGATTATATTGCATGATAAAGATCCATATGTTTACAGATAAGTGGAATCTAGTAGCTCTCCCTGGTAAATAAATTAATTACACATCTATCTGTCCATTGTGGTAAATCTAATGAGCTCTAGGTCTATTCACTCAGTTGCCAGTTTATTACCTAGCAGAAATCTAATGCTGTCTAATACAGTTTTCCGCAATAAATCCAAGGTTATTCAGGTTTTAGTGTCATTGTATTGCTTTGTAGTACTGATGTTATTAACTTAACAGTGCTCTCAAGTCTCACGCATTGTTCACAGGCTCACAGGACACACATGACATTCCTCGCGCTAAGAAAGGATAAAACTCGCCGCACATAAATTGTTAACTTATGAATGGATGATGCGAAGGCAGATCGCTCTGTTTAGTCCATCCATACTGCTGTCTTGAATTAGCGACCTTTCAGCCAATGGGAAAATAGTATTTCTTGTTGCCTGGTAAAGTCCGGGTTTCCGCAGCGCTGCAAGCACGTTTCCCACGAATGTGCACGAATGCTCTGAATGCGTGAACAGGTTGCAGACAGTGACGGACTGACCATCTACCGTCCGGGTGCAATCGAACCCGCGGGGAACCGGTACTAGGACCACCAGAACCGGAACCGTCCGGTACCAGGACCAGAACCAGGACCATACTGGAGCCGAAACCGCTACTGGGATAGGGACCGGAACCGGTACCGCAACCGGAACCGGGACCGGGACCAGAACAGGGCCCGGAGCAGATCCGTGCCAATAATTACAAGGACATCTCCTGTATTTGACTTAACATGGCTATGAACTGTGGGTAATTTCCTTAAGCAGGG
>OMNW01005646.1:16785-35669 GCA_900303245.1 Selene dorsalis | reverse complement strand
AGGACACACATGACATTCCTCGCGCTAAGAAAGGATAAAACTCGCCGCACATAAATTGTTAACTCATGAATGGATGATGCGAAGGCAGATCGCTCTGTTTAGTCCATCCATACCGTCTTGAATAAGCGACCCTTCAATGGGAAAATAGTATTTCTTTCCGCAGCGCTGCAAGCACGTGTCCCACGAATGTGCACGAATGCTCTGAATGCGTGAACAGGTTGCAGACAGTGACGAACTGACCATCTACCGTCCGGGTGCAATCGAACCCGCGGAGAACCGGGACTAGGACCACCAGAACCGGAACCGGTACCAGGACCAGAACCAGGACCATACCGGAGCCGAAACCGGTACTGGGATAGGGACCGGAACCGGTACCAGGATCGGCACCATGACAGTGACCGGAACCGGTACCGCGACCGGGACCGGGACCAGAACAGGGCCCGGAGCAGATCCGTGCCAATAATTACAAGGACATCTCCTGTATTTGACTTCACATGGCTATGAACTGTGGGTAATTTCCTTAAGCAGGGTCAGCCTCGATTCTGAGGGGACATAAGCTGACTTCATAATGTGACTATAGGACACTCACACACTTCACGTGACAGGCCTAAGTCATATACAGTCTATGGTCTGTAAGAGACCGGACTGGAACTCAGCCATGAAAGAGAAGGACCAGGCCGGAGACACAAGGGCCCAATTCACTTCCGCCTCTGAACCCTGACTGACTTCAACAAAGTCAGCTGTAAGTGACTCAGTGTGAGAGCCTGAAAGGGTCCAGATGCTGTTATAGGAACGGGACAGGACCAGGACCAGGACCACTAGAATTGAAACCGTTACCAGGACCATAACCAGAACTGGTTTGGTCCTGGTTCTGGTCCTTGCACACACACACACACAAAATCTCACTCCAAGCTAAGTTCAAAACTTGAGAGCCCTGTGTTATGTTACTGTATTATGCTGACAGATTTTTCAATTATTTTTCCCACCCATTTATTTTAAGCAGAGTAGGCTAAATAACAGAAAAACCTGCCAGTGGAAACTCAACAGCAACACAAATACATCCACCAAAATGACCGTACAGTAGAATCAACGCCTCTGTAAAACAATGTCATTAAAACAAGAGGAGTTATTACAGGACTGCTGCACTAAACTCCATTATGAGCCTGAACTTTATTAATTGCTGACTGAATGTAGTTGACAATAAAACAGCTAAATTCATAGTTGCATATCAATCGCAGGATTTTTTTTTATTTCAGTGAGAATCACGGACATGCTGTTTTATTGTAGTTGCAGCGCTTCCACTCATATTCAGTAGAGGAATAATGTGGATTTATTAACATCTTCCACATCATCTCCAGATAAATTCTTCCTTTCATCAGCGTCACATATCCACAGTTTAAACTTAATATATAGCCCACTGTATGTGCAATAGTTACGAGGTGGTTTATGCAGTAGTTCACCAGCAGTCCCTGAGTGGGGAAGACATTACAATTAATTTGTTTGCTGTCAAGATGTTCAACATGACTGGAAAACACAATGGGAATGTAATTATAATTAAGATCAATCGTGCAAAATAAATAGAAGCCAAAGTTCAAATTCCACACATATGCTTATGCATTTATGCATATTTCCCACGCTGTCAGCTCGTTTATCTCAGTCAGTTGATTGTGGCTGTGCATCTCTACCAATGTGATATCAGTGTGATGTTTGGTTTGGTAACCAGTCATCCTGTGGCTGTCAGGAGTAAAACTATTCCTCTCAGCTGTCATTTCACTAGTGCATTGACAAGCTTCCCCTGCTCCCCTGAACCTCCTGCTTTCATCCGATCAAGCCCCACGGTGTGATTCAGGGTCCAGCTCCAGTGAGCACATCGCATAATCTCCTCCATCCATCCTGAGTTGAAAATGTATTTCCTGGAAGAGTTTTCTCTTCAAGCCTTTGGCACACGTACAACACATTTCTACCCTGGCTTCAGGTGAATAACCATTTAGATTAATTTGAACTCTTCAGCTTCACAGAAACTGTATTTTTCAGTTATCAGAAAAAAATGCTATGATAAAAAACACCATGATAGAGGATTTACTGTATATTGCCCAGTTCTGTTTTCTCCGATATTCATTTCATGGACAGTAACTTGGTTTTGTCAGCACGAGTGTGCTGTCCCTTTAGGCTCAAGCACAAGGCACTCACATACACTATCATCAGGCTCCTAATGTGCTAAGCATCCCTGCAGGCGTGTGCAGTTCAACAAGAACTTAATGAAAATCCTACAGTGACTGTAGGACACCACATGGGGTTGTTTTGCCAGCTTGGATGCCAAAAGTAAGAAATGCTTTGAATCATAGTCTATAGAAGAAAAAAAACAAACACTGTACACTGGAGAAATTGTCAAAGAGTTCATAACTAAACAAATTCACTCCTCATATCTAAAAATAAAGTTCACTTAAATAAGTTTTCACTGTGCAGATAATTGCTGTTTGTGCAAAGCAATTCATCTTTGTTTAAGGTCACTTGATTAATAACAGCATGAAGAGTGGCCATCGCTCATTAAAGAGCTTCACAGTCCCATCTAACCTGGCATGAGCTGCACAGTGCTGGCATTTCAGATCAAACACACTGATCAGGCTGCGCTGCTTTCTCCATCTAATGGGCCAGAAATACCACTGCTGGACCCAACTGCAGGATCTGTGGTCAAGACATTTTCTTACCAGTCAACGTTATCAAATGGCAACAAATTTTTTGGAGGAACGACGTGAATACATTTTCCAAAGTACAGAGTTACTTTTCTTCCATTATTTCCTTTCCATGCCCTTCCTCTCAACTTTAGGGTCTGTGTATTTGATGTGGTAGAACCTGCTTAGGGGGTGTAAATACCTTCTGGGCATTCACTGCTGTGCTTTCAACTCTTTCTTTCTTTGCATCTATGTAAAGGAGGGGGAAGGAAGAGAAATGGAGAGATCGGGTAGAAACAATGAGATGCGATGTGTGTCATACTCCACTGAAATCTGCAGCCTAATTTCCTGTGCCCAGACACCCCAGAGAGCACAGTGTAGAGCAATTATTCCAACACTTGTCATTCATTCAGGCTAAAAGTGCATGCAATTCTCAGAGAATACCAAAAGGCAGTAGACAAAAAACATTACACAAAACATGATTTGCTACCTGCCAAACTAATAATCCTCAAAGAAATAGAAATCTCTTTAGTTCTAGCTTTAATATTTCCATAGTTTTGGGTTCTAAGATGTCATTCCAAGTGCCTGCAGGCAAGTGTTTCTGGAGCTGTGCTGCAGCACTGGCATCCTGGTAACAGAGTCAATTTTAGGAGCTTTTATGCATACATAAATTAAAGAGGACCATGCAGCTTTTATTGAGACAGAAATCTGCATGAACATGGCCCCCGGTGCTGTGGCCATACACCCGCTGTCAATGCAAATCACCCCCAGTGCTGCTGTCCCAGTGGCTGAAAAATGCCTGTGTGAGGTGCAGCTGCTGTTGTGCTCAATAGGAGGAGCTGTTGACTCACCACCTCCTGTCAACAGGCCGTCTGAGCTTTATCCAGTGATGCATCTGGATACGATTCAGATATGTAATGATTTATTTAGTGACAGGAAAAAAAAACAAAACAAAAAAAACCCCAGCAGCACACTGCTCTGTGAGGTGCTGGTCGTCAGCTGCAGACCCGTGGTTGTGAACAAGTGCAGTAGTAACTACTCCAATTCTTCTAATCTGCTATCAGATGTGATTTGTTTACCTCATTTTGAATCACATTAGTTGCATACAAACCCAGAATCCTCTCACCTGTTCACTCAAAGGAGGTCATAAACATAATTAAGTAGACAAGGATGCCTTCAGGTGACAACATGAGAAGAAAAGGTAATTAAAGGCATTTTGAGCATCATGATATCACCCCAAAGAACCTGGTTATCTCCTTGCATCAGGTTACACCTGTCTTAAACGTAATGTGAGCATGCATAAATGGATTGATAAAATTATTCAAATAAATCCTCAAAGAATGGCACTTATGCCCTTGAATTAACATTTGAGTTCAATACTCACGTCAGCTGATGCCTGAGGACATTTTCAAACATTTCCCCCTGAGACATCACAAGTTGGGAGTTGTCGTACAGCTCTGTCACCGCCGGTGAGGCAGATCACACCCTTGAACAGCGTTTGCTTGCGTACACCTTGAATTGAATTAATGAGGAGGCTCCTCGCTGTGTCACAGCAATGAGAAGACAACAGTGAATAGAGACTGACATTCACCAGGGACTGCTGGTGGATTTAATTAGTCTGTGTTTACCTCCTTGTGCAGTGCCCGAGAACCTGAAGCATCACAAACATATTTGTGCGGCGCGAACACAGAGAGCAAACTGAAAACTCACTCACACACCAACAGTTGTGAAAAGAGAAATTGTGAACGCCTTCAGTCTATCCTCGCGTGGGAAAGGCAACTCAGTGGGGAGGAAATGCAAGAGTGAAAGTAGCTTCTGAAAGAGAGAATTGTGGTATATTAGTGTTTTGTTTATGTCAGGGAGAGCAAGAGGGAAACCTAATGAGTGAGAGAAAGGATGGTGTGAGGTGTGCGAGGGTTTGTCATCAGGGATGTTGTGCTGAGATCAAGTCTCACAGTGTGGAGAGGAAGTGTAGTGATGCACAACTCACAGGCACAGGCAGCATCCATCGCAATCCCAAGTGCACCATCAAGCAGGCAGATGCTGAAAAGTATGGAGCATAAGAACCATCATTATCAACAAAACACCCTAACATGTGTTGGAGGAGAGGCAGGACCTATCTGTACTCTACTGCTACATACAACACACAACACAACGCTTTAAAGCAGCAACATTCACTTATCTCTCTAATCATGTTTGACAAGAGCCTACAAAGTAAGTAGGTTGGAAGTTATGTATTGTATTTAACATGCAAACAACTTCACTCCCATGACAGATAGTTCCCGTTCCATTTATGAAACCTTCTTCCCTTTCAAACCGCCGCTGTTAAGAATGAATAGATGAGTGCGGAAGAAAAGCCATGTAGGAGCTTGTAGGCAAAACATACTCGTTCCCCATTATTAATTCAGGTACAAGGACTAGTATGCTGACAAGTGCATGAACGCTAATTTTTCAAATGCAATGCCTGGAGGAGATGGAGAAGGCCAATGAGAGCAAATCATGTGTAATAATAAACCTTTGTTTCCCTGAGCAACGGGGGAAGAGAGCGCGCCGCCAAATAGCCCAGTGGAGGCGCATTAAGAACGCTTGACAGGGCTTCTGGGAGGAACCTCCAGTCCTGGCAGCGAGAGCTCTCTATCTGACGAAGGTGGAGCAGAAAACTCCCCTCTGCAGAGTGTTGTATAACCACTTAATATATGGATCCAGGCAAGGAGTACACAAACACACACGCATAAACATTTTGTTTATGTGCCATGCCAGGATCCGCACCGACACACACACACACACACACCAACTGCCTCACCAATTAAACATCATTAACATGATCCCCGAAGTGTGTTTCCCAGTTACGTGTGATGTGGCTGTGCTATGCCTTTAGCCAGGCAGAAAGCCAGAGAGGGCCTTAATTGGCTTTTCAGAGACACAAACGCCCTTATGCATGGGTCTAAAATCAGCTTTGAGTACAGCTACTATAAGAACAACAATAGACATCAGAAAAAACAATGTCCTTGAAGCAAAAATAGGCACAAACTTTGAAGGAGACTCGTGCCTTGTGCAGGTGCGTTCTCTCAGGACACACACATACACTTGTTTACCTGCCACTACATACAAAAATAAACCCCAACATTTTATATATACTCAAACATCTTTTTATAATCAAAAATATCATCCAAGCATTTACACTGTATTACAACAAATGATTCTATGCAACTGTTAACAGCCTTTACAGAAAATGAAGAAATATATTCATTTGTCATCTATGTTACAAACCAGGAACAGCAAAAAGAGAAGAGAGAGAGGCCGAAGGGTTCAGAGGTTTGAAGTGTTCAGTCAGACCCTGATTAACCTCCTTGGGTAGCCCTGTAGTCCTGGCCCACACTGACACCATACAGAGCCGAGCACAGGCTCAGAATGTACAATGCCCTGCCCACGAGGGTGATGACTACACGATAATCCAGTGACTGACGGTGGTGCTTCTCTGTGCCTCCCAGTGAGACGCTGTGTCTAAAAATGATCTGCACTGGGAAACTGAGTTCAACCTCATGAAGACTTCGTCACCATGGTTTGGTGTCAACATTCCTGTAACAATGGAAATGTGTCTTTTTTTTTATGTCCCTGCCACCTACAGTCCCTGAAATGCTCATGTAACATTCCTTCCTGATCTGAGATCCGTGCTCACAGTCTTCTGTGTCCTTGTACAGTCAGGTACAGTCCACAGACTTTGATATTTGTGGGCTTTATACTGTTTCCTTCACATCTCCACAGTGTCTCTGTGTTGCCTTGTCTGCCTGTCGTCTCCTCTGCGTCCTAGAAGTGTCACCAGCAGAGTTTATGTGTTCTTGATGCCCTGGAAGCCGCAGAAGTTCCAGCGTTTCTCCAGACTGGCTCCGACCCCGGTCAGCTCCTGTCTGAAGGTGCAGGGCAGCCGGGACAGAAGAGCCTCCACCTCACTGGGGTTGATCTGTAGACACACACACAGAGAAATTACTCCTCAGTTAGAACTGATTTGTCTGCACACGTTTGTACATCCAAAGCCCTTTTAAGCTGGTTTTACATCTGTAGTTTGGTTCTTTTGATCCAGTGATTCAGTTCTGGTTTGTGTTCATACTGACTTTTTTTTTTTTACAAATGAACCAAGACGAAGTTAAACACTAGACTGATTTAGAGATGCTATCCTGCTTCATATACTGATCTTCTCTGGTGGCACAAAGAGCTCACCGAGAAATTATTTGGCTGCTAGACTGTAAACCGATCACATGTTATTAATAATGACAAATGGTTACATATTAGATGAAACAGAGACATCTTGTATAGCTACATACTGAGCATGTTATTGTGGGAACACTGTGTCTTTTTAATGGATTTAATGAACTGTGAAAATACACAGAGGATATAGACACACACACATACACACACCAGACTGCAGCTTTAACTACTTCTGACTGATCCGAGGGAAGTCTCTGCTCTCATGTGCTATCATGCATGTGAGTCACCATGGGTACCAAATGATTGACAGTATGTAAATAATATACTATACATCCCTTGCAAAGACGAGATTGAATATAAAATCACTTCCTGTATCATCAGCAGTAGGATTTATTAGTTCAGCTTTTGAATTTCATGATGAAGTCACAAACCGTATGGACCATCACAAAATTCCCTGGTTGTTCGAACCACATTAACCAGGCACAATGCACCAGAGTTCATTTTAACAAAGATGTGAAAACACATCATGTGACTCTGTTTATCTTCCACATTACAAAAAATAAAAGTCTTGTGTCGATCAAAGTTTATAAAGCACAGAGGCTGCTCTGGTCTACAGTGGGTCAAACTTGCTGTTGATGTTCAGTTGCAGTTCATTTAAACTCTCTCTCTCTCTCTTAATCAGTTTCTAGAAACATTTGCTGATGTGATGATGGATGGTGTAATGTCGTAGGGTCCCCCTGGGAACTTGTTTTGGTCTGGTTTTATTTGAATGGAACTTGTTCTCAGTGCATCTTAGTCCTTTGGTTTCCTATTGTAAAAAATGATAGAAGCCGACTGCAGCAGATGAATCTCCAAGGATGTGACTTCAATCCAGCTCCTGTGTCTGTGTGCAATCACAAAGAGTGACCTCACATGAAATAAGCTTTTCACAGTGGCTCTGCAGAGTGGAGTCATATCCAACTTTAACATGTCACCTTTGAAACTTTTCCTGTTTTGAGATTCCCTCGCTGGTCGTGACTTGTCAGGTACAGAAGATCTTTTATACCCACAGCCACCAGGCTTTTTAATTCTTCTGCAAATAGTAGATGAGCTAACAGACAAATGAATTTCCCTTTGGGATTAATAAAGTAATTCTATTCTATTCTATTCTATTCTATTCTATTCTATTCTATTCTATTCTATTCTATCAGATCACGACTGATAAGTTGTGAAGCTCCAGAGGTGTGTGGTTGTGTGTAATAAAAACGGGCTTCTGTGCCAACTGAAAAGAGAAACACCTGAACACTGTTAACCATTTATTCAATTAAATAGACAATGTTTTGATCTCAGTTGGATCCTCAATCATCATCATTAAGCCTATCAGCGGTATATATGTAAACATACATAAACTAGATACTGTTAGCACATAATGCACCCATGTGAAATAAATTTAGACACAATGAAAAATGATTAAATGTCTTTTTTAATCGTGTCTCTCAACTGGGTCACCCACTGAGTTACCTTGGGTTGTGTATCATACAACCAGTTGCCATTCTTTCTCCATACTCCACACCTCCTCTCTGCTCACTGACAAGACACTGACTCGTTCCAATCACACCTCCGCTGCAATCGCACAATCAGAGAGTAAGTAAATTCATAGCGACACCATAGCAGCAGCCTGACTAAGCATAATCTAGCTCACACCACTTGGGTGGGCTAAGGATCATCAGTCAATTGAAATCCTGAGGTGACGAATCCAAAACACAGCCTGTGATCTGCTGTAGACAACCCACAGTGCTTTGCGTTAACAGCAAGATTGTTCGAGCCCGTGTGCCGGTGTCAGGATGCATTAAGGTCCATCAAGGAGATATTCGTTATCATTAAACACAATGGGGCCGTGTTTGGAGCCACTAGATAAGCAGAGCGGATTGGGCTTGTTGTTGGGGATTCTAGCCAATGATGCTGACAAAAGTATGTGGGCTGCTTGATGCGTGTAGTGGAGAGTTGGTGTGGGAACAACACATGCACAGACTCACACTCAGACGTACACAGACAGACGAGTGTGGGTGTACACTCAAAAACACACACACATACTAGACAGAGAAACCGAAAAGGCATGAGAGAGGATGGTCACACTCCATTCTTTGCATGTGTGAGAATGAGTCAGGGTAGTAATGAGGAATTTCAAAGAGTTGTTACAAAGAGCAGTCATTTCTTGGGGCAACACAACGTAGAGACAAAGTTTTTGCAGATAATGACTTAATTCTTCCAAACAATGAGTAAGTTTTCTGTCTGGTCAGTGAGTGTGAGTGCACAGGGAGCAGAGACAAGAGGGCGGATAGCAGCAAAGGCCATAAATCTTGGTGTTACCTTCTGGACGTGACATTGAAAGTTGGCATTTTGAAAGCCTCATGTAAGTGGCAGTGAAGAGCGATAATACGCCTAAAATGCCTCCTCAGAAAGATGGGGATAAAATAGCTGTGCTTTGCCAGACAGAGTGGAAACTAAGGGTGTCTCAGAATTGCAGGTGGTGTTTGGCTTCAAGTGTCAGGATGAAGGATCTAGTTTTAATATGTTCTATTATCAGGGGAAATCACACAACTAGCCAGATTTGGCTCGACAAATAGCTGTGGCATTTCGGGCCGAAAGTGTGAGAAACGGTCTCTGAAGTTTTAACTTTCAGCGTGACAGGTTTTGAGGGATTTTGGGTTCCACTTACACGTACACTGAGAGACGTCCGATTGCTTCTGATACCGTTTAGATGACTGTGTTTGTTGTATAACTCTTTCTCTGTGAATGTGTCCTCTGCTGTACTTGGAGCAACTGTGACGCCTCTCCCCTTGACTTGGAGGTCGTTCTGGACAATCACAGCAGCAATCGATTCACAGGGGAGGTTTTCTCAGCTGATGCTGCTCATGTATGCGTTTGCTCTCTCTCTTCCATCTACTGACATCCTTTTAGTTTTGCTTTTTCCACATCCAACACCTCCACAGCTCATACACCGCCTCATGCTCTGTTTTTATGACTAAACCTTACGATTGCCACACCACCTTGTCTTATGCTGTAGTTGTAATAAATCATTTTTAGTTTACCTTTGTGTGATCTCCCTTACTGTTGCATTCACTGAGCCAGTTTGTGACACAACATTTAACAGCATTTTATCATATTCAAATCCTGTTCTGAGGAAGAATTCTCTGTTTAGAAAGAATAATGAGTTTCCTACTGAACTGTGGTGTGACAGAGTGACGAGTCTTTCCTTTCACAGACAATCTGCACATCATTTCAGAAGCTCCAGAATTAACATTAATTATTCACGTCTGATCTAATCTGTTACTGCTCATGTCTGTCATTCTCAGCTGCTGCCAGGTTTTAGCTTTTACTTTTTTCCTCTAAAAACTACTGTGTTTTTGGATCACTGTCATGTTGGGAAATTTCTGCTCTGCCAAGTTTCTTGTGACGCAGATTCATAATTTTCATTTAGTAATTCATTATACTAACTTGCTATCACACATCCATCTAAAATGCAGCCTCATATCAACACATCCCACCTCCACCTTTCACTGTTGGCACCAAACAGTCACTGGTCCTGGCCAGACAAACACGCTGGGCTACATCTAATCCAAACAAATTATTTTGGTTTCATCTGATCAAATGCTGTTTCTGAGACAACGCTCTGCTGCCAACACTCAGCAGGAAGGGTAAGCCTCACAGATTTCTCCCATTTTGTGAGTAATGCTTTTCTTCATGATGCCGTCTACAGAGGTTGGCTTCATGCAATGTTCTCCAAACGGATCAGTCATTGAAACACCGCTTTCCACAGATAATTCTTGTGCCAAGTCAGAAGCACTTACCTGCCTCATTTTTCAATGCAGGGGTGTGTAAATAGCAAATTGTGCGTGATGCCATTTTTTCGAGGATGGCTGCTGCCCCCTCTGTTATTGGTAGTCTGGCTCTCACTGCACCTTTAAACCACTGCAGCAGCTGCGTTTCACTGTTTGCTCAGCAGCCTTCTCTCATACTCTCTTTTCTTATGGAGTCTCACAATCTGGTGTCTAACCTGTTCAGGCATTTCCATACCATGTGAGGTCACGTCGCATTAGACACAATACAGGTTTGAGAATTTGAGAAGCTGCTGTGCTCATGGGTAATTTCCTCAACTTGTTCATGCAGTCGACTATAACCTTACATCACATGTAAAATCACTTTTGTATGCACTGAGGTTGCACTTTGGGGGCCAAATACCCTACACTTCAACTTTAAAATAAAACACTCGTTATGAGATGGTACAATTTTGTGTCATTTAATATTTATTGATACAGCCCAGGGGTGTAGTCTGTTTTGTTGTAAACTGGACTCCTATTCACCTTCTTGTTTGAATCAGATGAGAAGATCGATACCACTTCACGAAATGTCGAACTATTCTGTGCACATGCGTCAGATTCAGCTGAAGAGCCCTTCTGCAAAATGAGTGCATTTGTATGGAAAGGCCTAGAAAATTAAGGAGCACCGCTTGCATCAAGGTGCCGTGCCTCAACTGCACAGCAGGACTCTGGCGTTCAACAAACCCATATGTTGTCTCTGTAGGGGGGTGGACTGACACCGTGTCTGTAAGGGGTGCGTGTAATCTAGAGTGATGCTGAAGGCCAGCTCTGCTAATCTATTCCACTGTGGAAGTTTTGATCCATGTGGTTTTGTTACCTTTGTGTCCAAGCGCTGCAGGTAGGAACAGATGTACTCGATGCTTGCTCCAAACGGGTGAACATGCAGGAACGTTGATATGATCCCTGAGGTGGGGAAAAAAAAAAAATGCAAAAGATGTTAGCGCAGAAACACAACACCAGTATATCTAACTGCTTCTCCACTTCTCTGACTGAGTGTAACACAAGCTTCGAGTAGCTTCTCCCAAAGTCCCAGTACTGTAAATAGCCTCTTGTATATTGTGGCTCCAGATTAGAGGGAGTGTTTAATGACGGCTTTGATGCCGTTGTCTCTCATCAAAAACCATACTCTCCCCCAGCTCAAACAAACCATCTGCTATCAGCTCACAGATAGGGCCAGGAGAGAAATAATCCTCCACCTCTGCTTGCTAACCACCTATGGAGCAAACGGGGACCAATGGTTGAAACAAACACACACAGTGTTAAACCACAAAAGCCTTCCACTGACTCAAACACTACAACAAGAAAACCACAATCAGTGGAGTCTTTTAAGAGGAAAATACTTCCTCAAGACTTCATTTTTGCCACCTGCAGGAGGTCAGTCAATATCTGAACACAAACAACGTGCTGGCCTGAAGCTGCTCCGCTGACAATGAGTGAGAGTCTGACTGTGAGTCTAATGGAGCGTTCAGACACAGCAAAGAGTAGAATTTCATGTTGATTTATTTGCATGAATTTAGCCACTGGAGTGATTTTCCTGTCTGTGTTTATTAAAGAACCTATGAACATGTTCTCCAGCTGACGGTACAGATGTTTGCTGTGTCAACATGTTCCTACAACATGTGTGTGGAGGTTGTTGGTGTGTGTGAGAGTGTTAGAGCTCGCACAGAGGCTCATTATCATTACATGTTTTAATGATGAGCATTCAACACTTCAAGTTCAAGTCTACACCATGTTTTATCTTTTGAGTCTTTTGCCTTGGAATAAATGTGGTTATAAGATCCTTCTGAAACTGATGGTGGTTTGGTGGTAAGCACTCTCGCCTCTCAGCAAGAAAGTCTTGGTTCGATTCCTGTCCAAAAACATGCACAACTGGTTAATTGGCGTTTCGAAAATACCCATAGGAGTGAATGTAAGTCTGTGTGCCTTGTTTGTATTTATATGTCTGCCCTGTGATGACCTGGCGACCTGTCCAGGGTGAACCTTGCCCTTGCACTATGTCAGCTGGGATTAGCTCCCGCCCTCCCTCCAGGACCCTGCACGGATGAGTGGTATAGCGAATGGATGGATGGATGGATGAATCTGGTGGTAATCTTCAGATCTTACTTTACAGAGTCATACAGCTGTATCTCAACAGCAGCAGATGAGCTTTCATCTGAAATTGCAGCGGAGCAAATCTTTTTCTCGCCTCTTTTTCGCCTTATTTGTGATATTTTATGCATTTTCCTATCTCTAAACGTTGATTTGTGCTGTATCTGAAGAAACCACTAACGTGCTGGAGTAACCTGGGCAAAGCTGAACTGATAATTATTTTATTTTATTTTTTTCAGCAATATTGCACTTTTGTAGTGCATATTTCCAAAATATGCCAACTACAAATCAACCAGCACCCCTCTTTTGTTACAATACAATAAAGCAAATACAAAGTCCAGAGTGGTGGGAACATACCGACTAGAAGAGCTTCCCTCTCAGATTGAATGGGACTTGGTGGATTCTTCTCTGTTGGACCTTCCTTCTCCTGACTGCAGGAAACCACTGTCGTTTCCTACACACACCAACAAACACACACATTCAGGCTCAGTTACCTTGAGTGAGTCTTCTAACAACCACGGTTTGACTGCGGCTGACGTGAAGTAAACAAGCTTAAATTTAAGCTTATTGGCACACATTAAAAAAAAGACAATCAAACACAAATAAGCAGAATGAACACATCAGAAAGTTTCACCGCCGACACATAAATACGGAGAGACAATGAGGATGAGGATAATGAGGTGAGGGAGAATATTCAGACAGCAGCTATAATTCTGAAAGGGGATTGAAATGCATGTCACACACACACACGCACGCACTGACGCACACATACACACAAATATAAAAAAAGAGACGAGTCTAAGAAGAACAAATAGAGAGAGGGGAAGAGACTTGGAAGGCAAATGATCAAGCTGCTTGTTTCAGATCTCTGACAGGAGGCAGAAAAAAAGTCAGGGGAATGACAGAAGACTTTTTGTCTGTTTGTTGTCCTACATTGTATTGTCTCTACTATTTCCACTTATGGTGTGGGATGCCTGGTGGCCTTTTTCTGTTTTTAATCTATCCATAACACCCTGCGAATGTGTCAGCATGTGGGTGTGTCGGCATATGCACATGTGCAAGCCATTTTGGCTTTATGACTCTTTTATTTCTTAGCCCAGTTGTGTCTGTGTGATTTATTCAATGACAAATGCAGTTGCAGTGAACTGGATTAGCCTGTAATGATCTGTCATATCAGCGGAAGAGGTTAGAGAGGAAAGTCAGAGGAGGAGGAAGAAAAAGAAGAAGCAGAAGAAGTGAGAGTGAGGACACAAAATATATCTGGTGATGGAGTGAGAAGGGCTCAACATTTTTCCACTTACAGTGTTTTGATTAGCGCTCTCCTCATTGCCTCTGTCATTTTGCTTCGACATCTCCAGCTGTGGGACATTAGAAAAATATGAGGGATAAGCCACTGAGAAAAAAAGCTAGGAGCTAATATAGACAGATTAGGGAGCATGGTTGTGCACAGCATGTTGTGCAAAAACAGACAAATACAAGCAATGTTTGTTTTTAGACTTACGTCCAGAAATGTGCTAAATTTAAATAAACAAGACACTGAATCCATATAGATGTAATTAACTCCTCAAGAAGCACAATTAGCACAAATGTAACAAATGTGAGACTTTCTGGGTCCTGATGTCTTGGTTCTATGTTTGCTGAAATGGTGAGATAGACAATCAATGCAAAAGCAAATGGATTGACAAGAAATTTAAAGGCTGATTTATCAGTGAAAAGGGTTCCAGCTCATCAGATGTCCCATCAAAGGGTTTTGTTGGTTGCCTGAAGACGTGATGCTGGGTTTATGCCATGTTACTTGGCATTGATTCTACAAGTCTCTGAACTTCAGTGAAGGGATGAGCATTATTCTCTCAGAAGATATTCCCTCATGTTGTCTTGTGAGGATGGGTAGGTGTTCAACAGGGTTGAGATTTAGTGACTGTGAGGACCCTAGCATATTACTGACATCATTTCAATACTGATAAAACCACTCAGTGATCCCTCGTGCCATGTGGGTGGGGGCATTTCCATCCTGTTTCTACAATTTCTCTTTTCCCTTTAATTTGTTACCTGTCTGTAGATATATTTGAACCAAATAATTAACCCACTTATTCCACCATTTTTTCAAATGAACATTTCCTTGTCACAAGTAGTATGGTCTATGTTCTAGGGCTGCCACTTTCTATTATAACATATAATAATAGTAATAACAATAACAAGTTAAAACGAACATGTATTTTGATTTAATTATTAAATTGATTAAACTACTAACAGTCTCAGCTTTGTTGGCAACTTTTCCATTGATGGGGTGAACCACAGACGCCCACCATTATCTCTCTTAATTTAATTTACCAATAGGTTAATGGGGCAAAATGCTGATTATGCATTTAAACAACACCCCCTGCTGGACCACACAGGAAACTACTTCAAGGAGTCTTCTGTTTACTGACTCTAAATTTTTGATTGAAAAACAGCATTGCAGTTTGAATAAAAGTGACATTCTCACTATGGCTTGAAATAAATGGATGTGTACAAATGTGTCGTCCGACTGTGTCTGCAGCAGGAGTATTTATAGCTGCTGTGAGCAGCCACATTCAAAGACAAGGTGAAAAGCCTCCTGTCAGTGAGGTTTATGCATGGGAGTAACACTTTTGGACAGTCTTTCTTTAAAGGCTTCAAAGGCTTTTGCACATGTATGAAACAGGACAAGTAACTAAGTGAAAAACTGTGTGAGCTCAAAAGAAATCACGCACTGTGTTAAGTGAGTGTGATGTATGAAGTGAGTATGAATGTATGATTTTCAGTTTTAGAAAGTTTGAGAAAAAGAAACTGTCGAACACAGCCCTCAGATACCTGGGTTGGGAGCTCATATCTTGAGCACGTGAAAAACTATTGTATACTGTCTTCTGTTGCTTATGTGTATGTGACAAAAACTCAGGCGATGTCATCAAGGTAATCTGAGTTTGAAGTTACGTGGACATTTGCCAGGCAGGAGGAAAGAAAAGTCTCATGTGTTGCTCGCACCACCCTCCCATTTTACACTCATTAGTTACATAAATAGATAAATAATCATTGGATCGACCAAAAAAGAAATCACATCACTAAGATATACATGAAAAATGACAAAGGAGTTTGTTGTAATCATAATCAGCTGCCCTGGTGTTGATCCAGTAATGTGTGGTGGCAGCTTGGTGACAGCGGGGACAGTGATTAGCACGGCAGAACAGAACTGATGGCATGAAGAAGTCTCAAATTAGAAGTTAGCAAATTACAAATTCACCTCTGCGTTATATGAAAGCTGCAGTCATCTCGTGCATCTCAGAGCACAAAAGACAGCACATTGAGCAGCTCCCCACGTGAATTGAGAGACTCTTGATTGTATTATTATCCAATTTAATAGGCAATTGAACCTGAGGCTCATTTTAATGACAGCCCTTCATCTCATTTCACTGAACCAGAAGGAGCCTTAACAAACATTAGCACTTTATTACTTGGAATATGGGACAACACCTGAAACATTAGTAAACATGACATGTCTAAGAGAGAAAAATGACCCTTGAAACTTGAAACTGCTTAATAAGATTGTGAATTGTGGTGCACTGTATTTCGCAGTGTACACTTGTGGTAATACAGCATACCTCTAATCAATATTAGATGGAGTTTTGTTGGGAAAAACATGAGTCAGTGTGAGCAACGCATTCAATCAAATGTGATGCTGGGATGGATGAATAATGTAGGAGGAGTGGCTGTAACTGATGATGTGGGCTGTAACAGCTGCGACCGCACCAGTGGTTTACATTAGTGCAACGTCTTCCGCAGGTACTATCTCCCCATCTGGGGGATCACATTATTGCTGTGTGTACATAGTGAGTATGTACACAGATGTCTTAGATACTACCTCTTGGTCGACTCACACAAAATGACTGATGTGCATGATGCCAGCGCTGTGTGTATGTGGCCAATAGGACAAAATGTTCAGGAATGTGAGAACGTGACTAGGACGATGGTGGTCGATGTCATGTAACTTCTCAGCTGCAGATAAACACGGAAACAATTTTACTGCGGTCCACCATGCTCAATGTGTTTCTGGTTAGGAAATGAATGGATATCCTCACTTTTTTTTTATGTGGCCGCTGTGAGAACACACAGTTCAGAGGACTGGACACAATAACAGGGAAAACATCCTGTCCAGAGACACAAATCAAACTGCAGTAATTTTGTATTCTCTTTTATAATGGGTGTGGTTAATGAAACTATTTATGTCTTAATATATTCGGATGATATACTTGTAAATATTTGAATATTTGTTTAGAAAATTATGATTATCAAAACATTTGCTGATTGATTATTGGTCAAACAACTCTGATCTGATTATTTCAGTAGTGAAGACGTGGTATAGCCAACACAGCAGTAACTGACAGGATGATTAATTGACACTGGTGTGACACTATGTCTCTCTTACTATGAACTGAATTTTCCACAGTAATGCAAAAGTTTGAAGGACTGTGGAAGCCATCAAATAAATTGTGGTAAACAGTCCCTCACATGATTATTGGTTAAACATATTTTTCTTTTGCTTATTCATTTATTATTGTACACAAAAAAGATGAGTGGAGGGAAGTCATAAACATTTCATCATGATCGTTCCTCAGCTGCATAAAACTTAAATGTGGTTCAACTTTTTCTGAGAGAAATTAGAAATTAAAGAGTCAAAGAAGAGGAATGTTTTCAACACCCTGGGAGGAAAATGGGAACACCAGAGCACTGATTGAAGTCAGAAATTGTCTGTCTCACTGTGGTAGGCCCTTTCCTGCAGTGCTGCTATTACAAAGATGCACTCTAATAGCGACTTTGGGACTTCTGATGAGCCAACTACCATCATCAACCAAAAACTACATATTACAGCTATCACATATTTCTACAATATCATCCATGTGCTGAAAGTGATATAGCACTAATTTCTCTTCTTATTAAAGTGCAGATGAGATAATGCTCACTTCCAAACAAAGAGACCAACTCTCCCATGAAGAACAACAAACCAACCTGCATAACATGTGTGTTCTGCAGGTTCTGGAGACCTTCCTTCAGGGTCTGGACTTGGTTTTTCAGCTGTTGTTTGTCGTCCAAACTCTTCTCTAACTCTGCCTCCCGCTGCTTTAATTCTTCCCTCATTTTTAACAGTTGCTGGGAAAAAAAGAAAAAGAAAAATAAACAGAGGCAGAACAGTAAGGCATTCATGCAACAGTGAACCAACTAACCATGACGATAGTAACCTTGCACTCAAAGGAACAATCTGCCAGTTGCTTTATTAATATTCAGCGTGTAATCCCTACACCAGTAATTAGAACTTGAGCTTGTTACAAAAAACAATTAGGTGCTGATGTGAATTATATCGTTAATAAACATTTTCTAGAGAGAAAACAACTGTTGTCTCATTTGATTCTGTTGTATGGTAAACGTCCAGGAGGAGTAATATACCAGACCTTTAGCTTGTGAACACAAAATTATGAATTATACATAAAAAGGTTGAAATTTCATTCGAAAATGAACACTTGTGTGTGTTGTTTCCTCACTTTGGGTAACACAACAACTGGTGCTGAGAAACCTTTGATAGCTAATTTGTCCTCTGAAGTTATCTGCTAAACACAGATGAAAAGATTCACCTCCTGCTGTGTTAATTTCAGCAAAAAGAGGGTCTGCAAGTAACAGGGTTGTCTATCTTCACAGCCATCTGCACTGCTACAGCGTGAGCGGTTTCTTTTGTTACATGCACTGCACCACAGCATGTCCAGTGTATCTAATCTTTTCACTTAATCTTACCGACATGCAAGGAAAGATGTAAATTGGAGAGGTAATAACTCTCTGCAGACAGAAATGAATGGTAGGGCCTTGATGTATTCTTTTCTTCTAAACATGCATCAATCATAATTTCTGCTACCTGTGACAGCTACCTAAGTGGGGATGGCTGACAAATAGCGGAGTGCGTCAATTTCAGCAGTTCTTTTGTATTTAAAGGGTACGTTTTAAGATTTTCTACCATTAATGGGCTTGATCTTTAGATGAACAGTCTATCCATCTT
>OMNW01005646.1:4469-16765 GCA_900303245.1 Selene dorsalis | reverse complement strand
CAGTCTATCCATCTTATATATCATACTGATTAATTCGTTTTTCTAAAGATTTTAAACCCATATCATTTATTCTGAGTAAGGAATTACCAAAAATGTTTTTTACTGAATGTGATTTCTTTCAGTTGGTGAATGGACTCATATAATGACTCTCATATGTTTAAAACTGTACAGACAGCGACTTTCATAATTTTATCCATCTGATATCTTCAAACAACATTGTTGGTCAACCAAACCAAGAACAGCAAAAAAAAAAAAAAAAGGACAACCTCTGTGACAACTATCTGTGAAACTGAGAGAGCTTTCTAGCAGTATTTCGAAGTCTGAACTTGTGCGATGACATTCAAGGTACATTTTCAAAGTATGGGGAGAAAGAAAAAAAAAATCCAATACTTTTCATTATCTTTCTTTGAATAAATGGTCTGAAATAATTTTAATAGCTTTGGCTCCAAAAAGTATCTGTGTGCTGTTTGAATCATAGAGCACACAACCCTCCAATCCCAAGTAAAACCTATTCCATCTGTGAAAAGGCTTTCCAATAACCAGAGTAAATCTGAAGATATTATTTTTTAGTAGTTCCTTGTGAAAGTATCCCAGCTGCTCCAGACAGTTGTACTTTTCTGCTTGTTCCCAGATAGCTCTTGGTTTTCTTTTAAAGTACTGGGTCTTATGAATAAATGACTTCAATGAAGCATTATATTGTGCAATGGAAAATTCAGTGGGTTAACCTGAGCAACCTTGTTCCTATAGAGAACATGGTGCATCACAGAAATGAATAGCAGATTAAATTTATTGTTGGATGGATGACTGGAAAAAAGTGTCTTGATACTTCTGAGTGTGTGCGCATATTCATAAGCACTACCTTCTGCATGCCTTGCAGAGCCTGCTGCAGGAAGCTGAGCTGTTGTGAGTGTGTGCTGTCCTCCTCGCTCCTCATTGGTTGGTTCTTCCCCTGTTCCTGTTTGAGCAGCTCCACCTCGTTCCTGTAGGCGTCCAGCTGGCAGCGCAGCGAATCGTTCTCCTCCTTTAAGGCTTCGGCTTGGGATACACCTTGAGATTTAAACAGAGAGAACAAAGAACACTATAAAATGTGTCTTATCATCCAGTCAGTCATCTCAGTTTCACAGTGTGGCATTTGTGCAAATGTATCTTTGTTTCAACAAATAAAAAATCAAGGATTGTATATCTTTGACACAGTGACATTCACAGCATGATTAAGTTGTTCCTTGTTCACTTTAGTTTGAGCACAGATATACTGCAAAGGAAGTGCGCACGAAAACATTAAGATTCAAGGCATGTCAGCAAATGAGTACAGCTCAGTTTTAACTCATGCAAATTTCAGATGTCTTGAAACTCAAAACAGTAAAATGTCCTCTTGATAGATGTCTGCTGATAAAAAAAGATCTCAGTCTGTCTCAGACAAGGACGAGATCCTGTGTTTATCTGCTGTCGGATGTGTCTGCATCTTGAATCAATTTAATTTTGATTATGTCAGCAACAGTGTTTTGTTAACACATTCAACAATGTGAATGACATCCCCCGATTTCCCCTGCTACCGCTCTGCTTCCTGCCTCTGACCTCTTTGTCATAGTAACGATGGCCTGTAATGAGAGCTGCCACCAAGCCTACATGATGGAATAACCATGATATTTCAAAACCGATGCTGCAATAAACAAGACTGGTGGTAATAATGTAAACCTCCATGATTAAAACACAGAATATCACACATGAGTATGTCTTAAAGAAAGATTTAAAAGAGCTCTACATCTGCAAATCTGCCAACACCTTAGTCCAACACAAAATGTCAAGATACAGTTTTCTCATGCAATTTGGAAATTGTCATTTGGACACTTTCAGCACATCTCATAATCAAACACCTACAGTGTATTTACACTGAAAGCTGTGATAATCCCAGAGACTTTTGTCCAAGAGCTCTCTACTGCACATTTGACCTGACCTATTGAGCAAAGAGAGGAGACAGTGAGAGTTATTATTATGTGAGACCTGCTCAGCTCCAGAGATGTCCAGTATTATCAGCGCGGCTCTCCCCCTTTGGACCTTGAGGGGAAGCTCTTTGGGAAAGTGCAATACTCTGACTGGACTGGGGAGATAAGCCCCATCCTGTGTGTGTGTGTGTATGAGCGTGCATGTGTGTGCATGAAAGCGTGTCTGGTTAGGTTTTGTGTGGGTGTTCATGAGTGCTGCCTGCAGTCTATCATGGAGGACCATTGGCAGTGTTAATGAACTCTTGCTGGGTGAGTGTATGTGTATGTGTATGTGTGTGTGTGTGTGTGCGTGTGTATGTGTATATGTGTGTGCTTTTCTCCCAGCAAAATGAAGGTTTGAGGTGAGAAGAGTATTGATCTGAGAGCCTCATCAACTTGGTGAGAGGAGATGTCAACCGCTTGGCCAGATTCTGAGCAATTCCCCCTCTGTTACATAACATGCAGTGCTATCGACCTGCAGGTATCCATTACGTGCACGCACACACACACACACACTCACCTTTGGGCAAACAGTGACGTACACAAGCAGCTCTTTTGATTTCTATTCTGCACATGAGTCAGACACACAGCATCGATTCACTTTCTAAGAGGCTACTGTCATAACACCGGTGTTTTCAGCGGGGCTGGCTGGTGTGTAAACATGCCCCTTTGCTTAAAGGTTAGTGAGCAACAGTCGGCCTGTTAACACAAATACCAAGAAGTGTCACATTAACACCTGCCACGTCAGCCAATGCCGGAGCATCACGTGAAATGACAGGTCTTTGACAGCAATACTAATGACTGATAGATAAATAGCAAGGTTGCAAAAGAGAAGGGCCTGAGCTCACGACTGTATTTACATACATTTGCATGCTGATTAGAGGAGCTGTCATATTAGCAAATGGCAGAGATCAGAATGATTAAAAGCCAAGAAGGGAAAGTATGTGAAGAAAGCAAAAAAACACACAGAGAGGCACAAAACACAAGATGAGAGGCAGCATTATGTGGTGCTGATGGCTACAGCATGTGGCCCCAGTGCATACTCTAGACTTATGGGTTATTGTAATGGAGGCTCAGAAATAAGCAGCACCATTAGTTTTTGTTGCTTCAGCAAACACAAAGAGACTCCTCTGAGGGAGGAACATGAGATTATGGCACTTCAGTGATACCCCAATCTGAAATAACATGGCAGCTGGCAGGTGTGGATACACACTCACACACATACAGACATACACATAGGGAGACAAACATACACTTTTTTTCATTCACAGTCATTCACAAGGGTGGACTTGGGTGGATGTCCATTTGGCAGCTATACTGATCATCAACCCAGTAAAGCATGGTGTGGTGTGTTTTTTATTCATGTGGAGATGTCAGATGGTTGTCAGATGCTTGGGGGATGATTACTGCCATTTCCATCAAACGCAGCTGTCTCCGTCAGTTATTTATTTAGTTGTGTTCATCCTCTGGAGATCTTGATCAGTCTATGTCCTGTCATCCTGACAGAAGCTCTGAACTGTGAATGCATATGCATACCTGAGTCCTCAGAGTCCTTGCTGTCAGGGGCGTCCTCCATGTCATCGTCAGACATCTCCATCTCCTCCTCTCGCCTGATGCCCATCAGCTGTTCGTTGTGCATGTTTCTAATCTCCTGAAAAACACAACGAAAAAAGGGACGGGTCAGAGTGGCAACAACTCATGTGATGATGCACTCTTTGGCAGGTGCCAGTAGGAGTAGGATTGCCAATGACGCACCTCTTTGATTTCACTGTTATTATTACGCATTAGCTGCAAGGAACACTTACAACAGTACAGAACAAAGGAATCTAGATGAATAAAGATGAAAAGGATGGGCTCAGAGCTGGGGCTCAATTCCTCCTCTGGCGCACTAATAGGGCAGATGGTAGCACAAATATAGTTAGACCCCACAGTTTTGCACTTTACTGCTTTTGTTACTTAGTGAAAAAAAGAACATAAAAGCAGCCAAGTAAGAATACGGCACTGACCACAGCTCAGGCCACATCGAGTCCACTGTTTTTCGTGTGTTATGCTAATTGAGTGCACACCAGCATTAAGTGTGAAATACCAATCTCCTCTGTTTCATTTCACCTTCACAGACACACTCACTAATGACTACATCTGCCTAGAGACCAGTAACTAGAAGCAGGCTTCAGAATGGTTTCTAGATTAGGGTCAACTCACTGAATTGGACTAGATGTAAATTAGACCAAGCCTTCCAGGTTTTGTCAGGAGTGAAGAAAAACGAAAAAAACAAAAACAAAAACAAGAAAATTCTGTGTGATACATGACACACATTACACTAAACCAGAGACATAATGTCTATGAGAATCTGTGCTTGGATGTTTTTTTAAATACCATCCAGTCTTCATTCTCTGTTGCGAACAGATGTTTGAGCTACAACGGTAGTGTCTCCTTCACCAGCGCAGGATCTAACACTAATAGAGCAGGAGAGGAGACAGCACACAGACAAACACTGGTATCCCTATTTTCTTTGAAGGTCACACAAATATCTCCACAATGTAAGTAGACCAGCGGCATTGAGCTCAGGATCAGACATGCCTGTAAATATAGGTGGGTTTGGGATTAGGCCCCTGAAGCAATAAAATGAAATGAACTGATTTTTTTTTTTTGTTTGTTTGTTTTTCCTATTAGGAGAAAATCTTTTGAAAATACTTCTTGTGTATTCATAATCTTATGCAGGCTGATGCATAAAATGTTGCTGTTATTATTGACTATACTATAATTTACAGTAGTGAACCTTTATCACAGCTAACAGAGTGGTCTCACATGGTCTCCAGAGAAATCAAAATGCGATGACTGGCCAGGAGACAATATCATGTTTTCTCAATGAATGTCTCTTCTGCAACTTCAAATTGGCTCATTTACATTATTTTGTTTTTAAAGTGGTTTACGCTGAGAGGTTAATTGCCTTATCTGAATTATTAAATGTGAGATTTGTATTTTATTTCAGGGGCTTTGCAGGGAAAGTAACATTTAAATGACCTTTTCCAACCTTTAGTAGCCTGTTTCTTTAAGGTTACTAATACCTACTACTGCCCATTTACTGCCCATTAAAAAAAAGAAAAAAGAAAAAAGAAAAAATCTGCTCAGGTTAGGTATAAAGGTTTCACACATTTAATGTGTCAAGAACACAAATATCACGCTCTATAATTCAGACAAGTACACACTGACACACACACGTGTATACTTACAAACAAACCCAGTAGCTCGAGAAATGGATTTTCCACCAATGAAATATTCACAACAGACTGAAAAATAGTCCTAAAAAGCTAAAGGGAGCAGAAATCTGCCCAAGAGTAAATAAACTTACAACCATCTGTCAGCTGACGTTATCAGCCTGAGCCCATGGCGGAGGTCAAACAGGTACTCTACACACACAAGCACATGCAGACACACAACCATCTGGTGTATGCAGAGCACACTGTGCAGTGCGCGCACACACACACGCACGCGCACACACATACACACGCGCGCGTGCGCGCATACACACACAAACACACGCACAAACAAACAATAAAAGCACTGATACAAGGAGGCAGCTGTTGATTCTGCCTGGGAGCTGCAGCTACTCAACACTGTGGTTTGTTCCTCCTCATTTCACCTCCGGGCCGGAGAACCATACTGAATATACAGCATGAGTGAGAGTGAAACTGGCTGCCTATTTGATGATACACTACCCCTGAGCAACTGCACTTATATGCTCTTTACACTGGCTAAATGCTGCCAGCCCTATACATTGGAGCCTCTGGGTCATGTCTATATTATCAATATGAAATTAGTAGATCTGGGAATTCTTTAATGGATCATTATTGGTTAAAAGAAATGCTGATCAAAATCCAATCCTTTCATTACTCTACTCTGCTGCTACCTCCTTCAACAGCTGGCTTCTACAGTTCAGCATCCTACAGCATAAGCTAGAGAAAGTTCATGAGTGTGAAAGTGAAATATTATTCGGGTGCTGTGGTGAATTCAAACACAGAGTTTCGAAAAATACACGGATTGTCTGACACTAGAAATCATAGGCACAGCAGCGGAGAAAACACCCAGCTAGTAGCTTCTCAGTTTTAGCTGATGCTCCAGGTTGCTTCCGTCATATCAGCAGTCACTAATTCATGTTAATTCTGTGAGTAACCTGATGACAGGCCTAAATTAAACTTGGCTGTCACCACAACATTAAGCATAGTTGGAAAGGGAAGCACCTCTGCTCTGCAACTCTGTGTTTCTTTAGCTCCAACAAATCCAGCAGAGTAAGATGTCAATGTCAGGGGCAGGATTCCTGCAATGTAATTTTCATTCCTATTATATCAAAAATTTAAGCTTATTAACTTTCTAATTCTCAACCATAAACTTCAGAATTTGAATCAAGAGACTAAAACATAGGGTGTGTGAGAGTTATTTGAATGTGTCAGACTTAACCTAATATTGAAATACTTTTATGACTATACTTTATAAATACAACATTATTACATATCTTTGCTTTAAAAATTTGGTTTCACTGAATATGTTAGCAAGTAGTAATTAAATCAAACATCCACTACATATGAAGAACTGTTGATTTTTGTTTGAATGTTGTGTCTTAATATGAATGTGTGAATTTCAATCCATTCCTAAATCTCTTTTTTAATCTGTTTTCTCTTTTTATCTGTTATCTGCCACTTTTTAGAGATTAATATTTGTCTCTTTATCTGCTGAATGATACACTGTCCTGTATTTATCACTACTATTGTCTATCTGCTGTTCGGTGCTGGGCAGGTGGTGCACAGTTGGCTTTTAGAGCTTTGAGCTGCGACTTGGAAACCCTGTAGAGCTGAGGGGAACTGCACAGTCAGGTAATAATTATCTGTAGGTCATTTATAATGGATGAACTCGTCCTCACAGGCTAAGTGTGGTTATTTGATCATTGTTTTAATTATTTGTTGGGGGGTTTATTTTAACCAGTCGAGTGTGACCTGACGGATGTCACACAGTGGTCTGATTCTGTCCCAGTGTGTGTAACCTTGCTCAGGCTGCTGCAGAGAAATACAGACTAAGTTCAGGCTGATGCTGTAAATGCTGTAAAAGGTTGGAGTCCAAATGATTTCATCTGTCTGTGCGCCCCTGACTTTCACACATACACACGCATGCACACACGCACGCACACAAAATCTATGTGGTTTGACTTTGAATGACAAAGTCTATTCTCACAGCTATTGAAAAGTGTAAACCAGCCCGACGAGGAAAAAACTACAAAGAGCATTTGAACCATGACGTTATTTAAAGGATTTCTTCACAACAATGCTTTCTGAATGAGCACACATTCAGTGGTGGAGTGTGAACCCACAGTGGTTTCTTCTCTTGCAACCATGGCCATGCTGTACGCCCTGGTGTATGCAGTGTGTACACAGACGCTATACAAAGGTAGGTGAGGAAATCTGATGAGACAATTGACAGATAGATTTAACACTACCTGCTGAGGTATGAATATAGGAGAGAGTGCTTCTTCAATTAGTGGCTGAGAGATGGAGAGAAGGTTTGAGCAAAGACAAAAATACAAAGTTAACCTTACCGATGTCATACAAGCAGGCATACACTCAGTTATTTGCACATGAAACATGCATCATTCAGCTTTCTACTTACTCATCAAATGTGTGTTAAGATATCTCCATGGTTACACAATGGTTAGGGCTTTGTGTTGGTTGTTTATTTTCGTGGTTCTGCTGCAAATCTCAACATCAGAGAGACATGTCGTCTTTGCATTACCTACCTTTTAAATAGAGGTTTTGAACAAGTTGAGTGGTGCTTCTGCTGTATGACAGTCTGTCAGTACTGTGTGTGTGTGTTTGCCTGAGTTTGACTCTAAAATACACTGAATTCAGTTCTCCAGACTGAGGTAGAAACTTACCAATCAGATATGAAAATATATGATCCATTAGACCCAGGACTACAGTTCACACCAGACCTTCTTTCTAAGTGCTATACAAGGCAGCTGGACCTGTTTGAGGTTCTTGAGGCCGTATCCCTTCTCATCCGAAAGGCTCCTTTAGTTCACAACTTTGTATAGCACTTAGAAATACCATGGCCTGAATGACTGAGGATATTCACAGACACTCCAGACACTCCATTACATACATCCCATCATCATGCTAATTAATGCTGCATTTGGCAGAGAGAAAAATTGGTGTGCAGATAGTGGATGACAAAAATGCTGTTAGATTTGAAAATGAACACGCTTTTATGTTTCAAGATATTCCCCCTTAATTATCTACTCAGAAAAAAGAAGGGAAAAAAAAAAACTTCAAAATTGCCAGTGCAGGGGAAGCAGATTTACCTGTGGTCTGGACACCCTTTGAGATGGAAAACTCACCCAGCAGCTTGTATTCCTTCATGAGGGAGGGCAGTGGTGGAGGAGGGGAGGAGGAGGAAGGGGCAGAGGTTTGGACCTGCTGGTGTCTGGGTCTTACACTGGCTGGGGTGTTCTGTACACTGGCTTCATTCAAAGTACTTACTTTAACAAGAAGTTTGCTCTTTTTCACTTGTGATTTCTCCTACTTTTTCTTTGCTTTGTTTCCATTTGAGTATCATAAGGCAGCCCTAACATAAGCCTTCTGACTATTAATTGAAAAATAAAAGAGCTTTACAGTGTCACATGTGAAGAACAAAACGGGATCAAGTCTAAATTTTTCCATAAATCACGTGAACAGCAGAATGAAATCAAAGTGTACCAACCTCTGCTTGTTTGTGCCACATGTCCAAGTTCTTGCGTTGAGCTTTGGAGAAATGGTCCCATGCCTTTTGTTTGGAGGCAGCTTGGAATACAGACACAATCTGTTCAACTGTGGCAGGATGCAGGGAAGGACCAGAGATCATCCAGAGACAGAGAGAGAGAAAGACAGAGGGCAGGTGGGAAGGAGCAGAGGAGTGAGAAAGTGGAGTCAACTAGGGATGTAAAGAAATGTGTGTGTGTGTGTGTCTGTGTGTGTCTGTGTATCTTTTTTGATGCGTTTGTGCAAGCGTGTCATCCACTTACCAACTGATGCCAATGCATCATCTTGTGGATGGTTGGTCAGGTAGTTCCCACACGCAAAACTTAACAACTTCAATAAATCATACATTCTTCCAACAATTTTGAATAATACATGATACACTGGTTCATGCTGCCCGTGTTGTGGCTCCACAATGGGAATGGAAACGCTGGCCTGTTCACCACTTTGACTCAGATTTAAGATCACAAGAGAGGTGGATGAATACTAATGACTGTGATGTTCCTCTGACCTTTACTGTAGTGCCATTGTGACGTTGACATTTTTGTGTGTGTCTGAATGCCTTGACAAGTATTGAAATGGATTGCCATGAAATTTGGTGCAAACAATCATATCCCTCTTTGGATGAATTTTAATAACTTCATTGATCCTAAGACTTTTCAATTAGTCACATTCATCAGGGCAATATTTTAATTTCTGAAATACTTCGACGTACCAAACATCTACAAAACTAATTAGATTCTCCCATTTTATCCTTTAAGCTGAATATTATGTAGTGCATGGGTTAACATGCTAACACGTAGTGATAAATAGTGCCTAACGAGAGGCTCACGCTCTCTGTTGTTATGGCTGCAGACGTTGTCTTGTCTAATGTTCACTAAACAAAGGAAATTTTGCTATGCAACTGGCAGCTGCCAAAAATAACCTACTTTTAAGTCTGCCACTGTTAACCACTGTGCTGCTCCACTTCAGCAGTGGGCTGTTAAGAACCTTGCCCAAGGACAGCTTGTTCAAGTAGCACACTATTTGTGATTTACTTTCTCTATGCAGATTTCGTCTTTTTAAAAAGGAACAACAGCAAGCTTCAAGGCTTTAAAGGCACAGTACAGCTGTGACAAAAAAGTATCATATTAGACTGAGCTGAGTAAGCTTATTTTTGGATCAAAGTGTCTTGTTATGATCACACCTTTAACTCTAAGGTCTCCACTGTTCATACATCTGATGTGGACGATGACAGCTGCAATGGGTCTATATGTATTCTCTGACAGGTCCTGTCTTAGCTGCAGCGTATTGATAAAGTCATTCCTCTCATGAAGGACTGTATGGGTGGTCTGTGTATCCCAGAGGTCCTAATGACCAAGGGGGGGGAGTCGATAAGACCACCAGCTAAGCGTGTGTGTGTGTGTTTGCTGAGCGGTGGGAGAGAGAACACTATAGGGATCAATAGCATCTTCCCAGCACCCTGTAATTTGATGCCGCACATCGATGGTGAAGGCAGAGAAGAGAGGAACGGTACAGACACTTTCAAGATGGTCGGCTTACACCCATATATATTATATATATATGTTAAAATACTAGGTATTTCTATTACTAGGTAATAGAAACACTGTTTTGAGAAAAGCAAAATGCTTTTCAGTCTTTTCAAGTGTATTTTTTTGACCACCACAAATTAAATTCCCTGCACCTCTGTTGTTGTGAGGCTGAAACGTAAGATTGATATGGCAATATCTCAAAACCGGGATACATAAAATAAAACCATCTGCATGGTGAGACACCACTGAGGTTGAAGTAAGATTATTTCTTCTGTGACTGGGATCAAGTGGGCCTTTGATGTGATGTATTCCAGATGACTGAATTTATTTGGTATGGGCAGAAAACTGTTCCCAGGTAACCCCTCCTCACGGGACGACAGTCTGTGTTATCGTTAATCTGACTGATGATGCACCAAGATAAAGGCTAAGTGAGTAGGAATGTGTTTGCATAGGTTGAGCCATACAAGCTATACAAGAGCTATACAAAGGCAACTGGACTTGCCTTAGTTTCTTGAAGACGTCTAATCCGTCATCCCAAAGACTTCTTTCGAGTCTAATTGTTAGAAGTGAAGGGGCCTCTTCGGTTGCCTTCGTACAGCTCTTCTACAGATACTGTCACCTGGATTACTGATAGTCCTCGCAGACATACAGACTGAAGTGATGGAGGATGGCTAACACAAGGACATCAACTCTGCTTCTCTTATTCAGTCCACACACCCACTCCCAAATACATCCTCTACTGTATGTCTTCTACATGTATTATTTAACAGATAAACAATAAACAAAACAAAAAAAGTCTGTGTTGCATGATGTTTATATTCTATGCACATGCATATGGTGGGATATTTGTTTAGAAAAAAGGCTGCAGCCTGTGGCGTAAACCAGCAGCTGTCAGGCAAAAGCTGTTTTCTGGCCTCCCCTGAATTCATGCAATGAATGTGTTGGACTACTTAATACTTTCATCTGAAGGCAAATTGAATAACATTCACCTTCGGTCTTCTCTTTGTCTGTTGATGCTAACAACAATATTTATTCAGCTGATTACTGAGATATTTTGTATGTTGGAGGCAATGAAAAAGGAGCAGGACACCTCTGAATCCCTAGTGGTTTAGAGAGGTATCAGGGTTAGGAAAGAAGTTAAACTTACCTTTAAGCCATGTTCCATACAGCAAATAAGCACCAAAGAATATGGCTTCTATGAGGCTATTTATCTTTATATCCAAAATGTGTATTGCTTAAATATCAACAGTACTGTACACACATGCTCTGTGCATCAAGAGAGTAATGCGTGGCTGTGGACAATCTTATACTTACTATTTTAGAGGATCTCAGCTCTCCCAGGACAATTTGCCGTTGCCAACCCATATAATGCACTGTAATCTATAATATGTAAATGTAATGTGTATGGTCCTAAAATATGGAAACTTACACTGAACCAGAAACTTTACCAAGAAAGGAATGGGCTCATTCTTATCCTTCTCCTGCACATATACTGCATGACAAGGAGAGTACTAGTGGATGCTTTAAATGAGTTACTCTCTCAGTGTGTTCCTGAACTCATCTTTAGACTCATAAAGATGATTTACAATTTCTGTGTGTGTGCCTGAGGATGGAAGACTCACATTGAGCCAGTATGCCTGCCAGAGCCGTCTTGAACTTGTCTTTGGCTTCTTCCATCTCCTTCTCATGCTGACTCTTTTCACCCATCAGCCGGCGGATGTGGCTGTTGGACGACTGGATCATGGAATAGAAGTTGTTGGCGTTCCTGCGGTTGACCTCACCTCGTTCCAGCCAGGTCAGGAGCACACGCACTGCTTCAGCAAACTTGCTGTCGTCTGGTTAAGATGTGGGTGCATAAAAAAAAGATGTCAGACTCTGTACAGGAAAGTGCCGTAATCTTTCCTCTTTCCATCCTTTTCAGATTTACAGCTGAACATATACACATTAACATGTATATATGGTACCATGTGACACTTTGGCTCACTGGTTGAAGAGAAGGA
>OMNW01005643.1:1119-12328 GCA_900303245.1 Selene dorsalis | reverse complement strand
GGTATGTATTTAAAAAGGAAACATTGGTACCATGTAAAGACTATAAGCACCAGAGGAGACATATTGTAGAGAAAATAAAGGAAATTAACTGGTGTTTCATGGTTTTAATAGTATAGAGTATTTTTTGTTCATATTGATAGACACTGATAAAGACCTTGTAGACTATTTTTAACTATTTCAACTCTTTTCTTACATTTGTATTTCCAGATCATGTGCATGTGAATTAAGTGTTTAAGTAATTGAATTACAGCTTTAGAGGTAACAGACTCTTTTTTTTCTTTTTTGAAGGATTCCTTGACCCAGTACGCGGTATTTTATCCTGAGGTTTTAAAAGAAAGCAAATTTGAATGTGAGTATCAGACAGCCAAACAGGAATCCCAGTGGCGAGGACAGTCAGGAGTGGCCCTTGTTGGCTTTGGTAAATACAGATCTGAGAGACTGAAGGATCTGTATAAGTCCAAGGATGGAGCTAAAATCAGGTACGATAAAGTTAAGTGAGCAAAAGTGATTTGCACTAGATCTGGGTGTTAGTATGTCAGCAGACATTAAAGGCCACTGCTCTACTCTGTATGCAGCTATGCTCAATACCTACGGGGAATGAAAGCAACCTGCTGCCAAGGGACCAGAATGGATGACGCTATTAAGTACATCTTGCAGCGTGACAAACGTCAGGCTGCAGCCAAAAAGAGCCAGACCAGAGCAAGATATGGTTTTAGGTATGTGTTGTGTTGTAGAAAAGTTTAGTTGTGCTGCTGTCATGACTACTGTTTGTGTATGTGGTGCACTGTAAACATGTGACGCAAAGACCTTGTGCTACACCTTTTTAGAATATAGATAGATAGATAGATAGATAGATAGATAGATAGATAGATAGATAGATAGATAGATAGATAGATAGATAGATAGATAGATAGATAGATAGATTTTTTTAATTTTTTAAAAAGATTTTTTTTTAAGGTTGTGTGTGCGTGTATTATGTTGCTCTCACCTGTGTTTTTTTCTGGTCTCTGTTTCAGGCCCATGAAGAAGCAGAGAGGAAGCTGGAAGAGGACGTGACTCCCCGGTCTGTCCTATCACTGACATATTTCATGCTGGTCTTTCCTCCTGTAGCATACACAGACTCTGGACTAAAAAGATCCAAAAAACTAAGAGTTTGTCCAATACCAGTAGAGCTCAGCTCACTACAGTGATGTAGCAAAGCCTTATCAGATGAAAATCTGACCATTAAAGCTATTGAATGATGGTAGGGCTCCAACCTTTTGCACTCTAAGCGTTCCATTGATAAAGTAATAGGGGCTGAGAGCTCCTTGTGTCTTAAACCACTGTTACTGTGCCAAAACACTCAAGCTGAAATCAATTAATGTAACATGTCTTTAAATATAAATGTCTAAAACAAACATTTTGCCACAAGTTTTGTGTTAAATAAATCAATAAGGATTCAGTCAAACCAGAGGACAGTAATGCAAATGAGCATCCTTGCATAACAAACAGGGAGTTAAAAGGAGAAATGGTACAATTCATTTTCTAAACTACAAACAAACAAGCATTGTCTGAAAAAACAAACAGGCTTCAAGTTGAAGCCTGCAGTTTCACCCAACCCTGTTTGTAGGAAAGGGGTAGTTTATATCTGTTCTGTTTTCAGAGGGGTTGGTGAAGAGTCTGATGAAAATAAACTTATTTGACTGACAGCTGGCAGGTATTTGGTCTGGATGGTATGAAGGACAAGAGTTTTCACAGGAGAAGTAAAAGCATTTCCTTGATTTCATATTTTAATAGGCATTAAGAATAAGAATTGTATGATAAGGTTATTGACTCCTGAATCAATAAAAAGTGTATGAAATGGTTTTTTAAACAAGGGGAATGAATAATATATATTATTGTTGCTTTTAATAATGTAGTGTATGTGAATAAATGTATTGTGGAAATGTGCAGTTGGTGTGTATTATTTTAATTAGGCTACCTGAGGGGACCAATATCAATCAAGTAAATATGCTGCTTTTAAACCTGTGTTTACTATGGTGCTGTTATAATGGTAAGGAAAGAATACAGAACACTGATGCCTTTGGTTTCTGTAGATAATTCTCTTGTGTGACCATCTACTCGTCAGGCCAGTTTATTCACTATGATCCGGTCGTGTTCACTTGCTGGATGAGCGTAAATGTGACCCTCACAGTGCTCCTCATGGAGTCAGGGCTGGTAGGCAAACTGCAGGAGGTCCAGTTGTGGTCTGATGATGTGTCCTCCACATAGCTGGGGGGATGCAGCCTTTGAGGACCTCGGGGCTCACACCACCTGGGTGTGCAGGCTTTAGTCTTTTCACCTATCTCCTAACATGGTCACAGTAGGGATGAGGGTGCTGTGTTGTTGAGAGTGCAGTAAGATTGAAAGCTGGGGGAGGGGGAGGTGGTGTGAGAGGGCCCATCAGAGAGCTGTAAGAAGGGGGAAGGAGGGAGAGTGAGGTAGGCGCTGGTTGCAGGTAGACAGTGGGATTTAGTGTCAAAACTGTTTCAAAGAAAACAGATAGAGCTCATTCCCTCGGTCCAGACTGCCTCCTGCTCCTCTACAGCTGGTTGGCCTGAAACCAGTGATGGTCCTTGTGCAACTTCAGACCTCCCACATGTGGCTCTGCTGAAGTTTCCACCCCAGCCTCCTCCTGACCCTCTCCTTGATCTTTGACTTCAGTTCCCTTTGGATTGCTCACACCTTCTCCTTGTTGCCTCCTCTACTCACTAAGAACCACTTCGATGTGTTTTGTTAGGGTGATATATAGTCTGTCATACACACTGTGAGACACTGTCACCTCAAAGCAGCCCTGCAGTGACCTCCTCTGACCATCTCCTCAAAGTCCTTCTGGTCACAGCGTTAGTGTGACCTGACCTATCCAGGAGGGAAGAGGAGCTGTGAGCATCCCTAATGTTTGCTTACAGTCTATATGGATCTCTCCTCTCTGGTGGGACAGTTCACTGTGGTGCTCATGGTGGCGAGGTTGAACTCACCCGGGACTACAATTAATGCAATCGGGTGTTGTGTCTGTAACAGGGCTACAATGAAAACTCCCTCCTGATAGAAGATAATATAAACAATATAAAAGGAAAGAGTAGCTATACTCAGCTGTGAATGTTTATGAATCAGTTGATTAATTTGATTGCTGTCCTAAAATGTGAACTGTGCATTATGTTAGTAAAGAAAAACATCATAGGGATGCATCAAAGACACACATACCAAGTTACCTGGAAACAGATATAAGTCACCAGGCTATGCTCCACATATCACATCCTTAGCATGGGGAAACCAGCATAACACAAAACCAGGACTGATGCATGTGAAGGGACTCATTGGCAAATGATATTGACCTATGACGCAGAATGGAAGTTGAACTCATTTTAATTTAAAATAGGGCAGAGTGATAGAAAAACAAAAGTATACAAATATTATGATTGTTTTGGCCGATTGCAATGGGAGTCATGATTCCAGTTGGAGGGGTCAGTTTAGCATTTCATTTTCACTGAAAATATGTTTTGGATTACGTGAATTTGTTGGAGCTTGTAGCAAAAATAACAAGAGTTTAAACATTTAAAAGACACATTCTGAGTCAACCAATCAGCTTCAACTGTCATTAGAAAAGAGAGAGAGAGTCTTTGGTGATTTGAGGCTGTGCAAAGTGTAAGAGACCATCCTAAGACACACCGGCGATGGCGATGGGAGGGAGACAGCACCGGAAGCTCTTTGGCCTCTGATGATGGATATGACGGGTGACAGCAGAACAGAGGAAAACACATTTTTAAAGTTCAACAACAACAACAACATGAGACGGTGGTGAAATGTGATCATTACACAAAGTGGTGTGAGAGAGGGAGAGGGCAAGAGAGACTCGTATAATTTAGAATCAACAGATGTCACAATGACAAATCAGTGATTGTAGTGATATGTGTAGTAGTGTTTATTTATTTATTTACAATGTTTCACCTATTTTTTTTTTTTTACTTGTTGCCTTTATCTGAATAATAACATTACATGTCATTTCTTAATTCTCTGCTCTGAATAACAATGTACACCACCTATTTTAGTACATGGAAACTGTATTAAGTCATGGTATGGTCACTTTTAGCCACACTGCTCAAAAGACATGTGCCTGCGTTGTTTGACTGTAAAATATTATTTGCTAAGATGACGTAAAAGGTAAAAAAAAAAAAAAAAAAAGATAAATCAACAATCACTCCCCTTTGTGGCTCTCACATACAGAGCATTACAAGGCCAATTCCCATAGCAACAACAGAGGAGCTGGTTTATCAGGAGCATGTCACACTGAAGCCTTAGTGTTTGTGAATTTTGCTAATAGAACCTTTTAATTCAACAAGATTGAAAAAGTTGCCCACTAAATTAGCCATTGCATTAGCTTCAGACCATGAGCCCCAGTGATCTGATCTGACATTTAACTACCACACAGAGGAAATGATTCAGTGTAAATACATTATATGGCTGCTGCAATTAATACTGTTCCTAAATAAATAACAATGGTTTTATTCTTTAATATCTTAGGGATTTTAACTTGAATGTGACCAAATGAACAGCTATGTTTAATCAATACTGACCTGACCCATCAAGTCATTTCCTTTGAGATAAATTT
The DNA here is from genome assembly GCA_900303245.1 of Selene dorsalis. Classification (NCBI taxonomy): domain Eukaryota; kingdom Metazoa; phylum Chordata; class Actinopteri; order Carangiformes; family Carangidae; genus Selene; species Selene dorsalis. The sequence goes on along the minus strand of OMNW01005643.1, from coordinate 7,701 downwards.
GCAGTTGGATCTTGTTTGTTGGTTGTGGATAGCAGTTTAGAGGGAACCTTTTGAAACATACATTTCTTGTGTTTTTTTCTCCTCCCTCTTCTTTATACAGGCACTGATTGTAAGAAGGTGTACAGTTAGTCAGTGCATACCTTTTCCATAGAGTGCGTACCACGATGGCTCCAGCTGAGGGGCTCCCACCTGTCAAACATTTAAGAAAAGTCACATTTGTAGTGCAGCTCTGCTCTTTGCACATTTGTTAGTAAGTAAATGTGCATGCAATCTTCGATAGGTCAACTCACTGTCCAGGGAGATGTCTAATGTCCTCAGAGTTGTAGATCCCTCTCTGCAGAAACAGAAACATTTTTGTTAAATAGCACAAACCGATCCCTTGCATAATTTACTATTTACTAATCTTTAATATTTATATTTAATCTTTAATTTACATATGGACCAAAGTGAAAAATATTCTACAACAGTGGATATGACATCTAGTATAATGGGCTATGTTATTATAACATATAGGCTACACATGCTCTCAATAGACTAAGATACAAATTTAGTCCACATGGGACATACAAGGTCAATTTTGTATGTATCCACCTTAAATATCTATATGATTAGTAAGGTATGTTATAACCATATGTGTTCATTTCAAGTTTATTAATCATCGGAAATATTTTAATACTTCAATACTACGATACATGGTTTTTGATTTTAATGAGCCGTGAGCTGTACAAATATAAAAAAAAGACTTGAAATATTCAACTTTTGGTGTAAGGAATCAGCTTTTTGAGTAACACGAGCGCCACCTGTAGGCCACCTTCAGTGGGTCCACTGGCGGGAGAGCTGGCTTTCAAAACGAAACTGTAATGCTACGAGTTCTTATCAGCCAGAGCAAAGATCAGTTCACTGCCGGCTACTGAGGGGCCAAGCTGTGGCACTGAATGAGCTGCTGCTCTCCACAGCATGGTGTTATATTATGCACAGTGGTAGGTAGCCTATACCAATGTGGCATTTAACCGGGCGTGCAGCGGTCTCACCGAGTCTGTCTGCCTCTTCGTTGCAGGCGATCTGCCGCAGGAGCTCCACGACCACCCGGGGAGCTCTGGCCTCGGTAAATGTTGACACCAGCACATCGGTGACATCCAGATAATTTTTACCCTCAACGCTGTTGCATCTGATCCGCGGCTTCTCCCTGCGATCCAGGAGGTGGTGGACGAACTTCTCAAAGTTGTCCTTGCTCAGGTCCTCCAGCGTCTCCGCTAAAATGATCTTCACAGTCTTGCCGCTCATGTCTTGTTCTTGTTTATGTGTTTTTTGATTGATTTATTTTGTTTGTTTTTAAAGCTGGGGCTGCATATGCAGGTAACAGCCCTTCCCTCACTCGCCTTCCTCTCTACGGGGTGGGTTGACCATACAGTAGACCGAAAGAGAGGAAGGAGGAAGGAGCCTGGATGCATTTAAGACCGGTGGGAAATATGAGCTTCACCCGCACACAGTCGCTTCCAGATGTGATTATAGCCTAACATCTGTCTTCCTCTCACGAGCAGTAACCTGTCCCCCGACGTAAAATCATAACGTTAACTATATTCAATTTAACACCTGTGATGTCATAACTAACACGCAGCACTGGAAGGCATCATAGCCTACACATGCAATCGCAATCATGTGCAAAATGTCCTGATAATTCTGTAGAGCTATATAATGCAGTCTGTACAGACTGACTGTTAATGGCATGTAAATATTAGAACTGTGTATATAGCGTTATTATTGGCGGGGTGTTTTTTTTTTTTACATTTTGAATATGGTTGTTGTTGTTCTAATTCTGATCTACATTTTGATATACAGTATACTGTATAGGCTAATCAATAATACACTGGCCATTGCATGTCAGCTGAGCTACTCCAATAAATAAACAGTTGGTATGTCAAAAAAGCATGAGCATACTTTAAATAATGAGAAAAAAAATTCACGTTGAGTACATTTTAATATTTCATAGCTCAGTGTAGTTTCTAGATGCTAAGCAGAATACTATGCACATTTTACATAGAATAAAACTGCTTGTACAGTATGGAGTGAGACTATGCACACAAATTACGTTTACAGTATATACAGTTTATTTACACCAAACAATCACCACACAGGCTACAACTTTCACACTGAGTGCCAGAAAATTTACTTTTGTTATTGTGTTTGTATTCCGATTAGCAACAGAGGTAGACATAAGTTTTGTATTTAAAAAAATAATAATAATATGAATGCACAAAACTCCACATGGGTTCAATATTAACACTATTTACAAGACATTTGCTCCTTAGAAACACATCAAATGAATATATGGCCCCAGATGTTGCATAGTATTGGTTTATACTGCGTCAAATGCTCCTTGGATAGTTCCTGTGCTGCTGTGTAGCCCTGAGGTTAAGGAGATGTATGTTTACAGTCAGGTATTACTATTTAGTTTTGTCTATTATTATAACATTGTCTTTACAGACTGACTGTATGGTGAATGTATCTTTTTTTTTTTTTCCCTGAAATTCAGCATCTACAAACTGGCTCCTGTATACTGTAGCTCAGCCAGGGCCTGAAGAGGCAGTGTTCTCTTTCTTCATAGTACTCTGTTAGCATATGCTGACCACCCTCAGCCAGCAGCACCAGTCCAGTCCAGGCACCTGTTTCCTACTGTGACGCCCATGTTTCACTGCTGTGCTCTGAGGTCCCTGCTGCTGGCACTCCAGCACACTGCCATGACTCTGTGTTTGTGGGCAGAACGTTCAGACTCGTCAGGACCTCCTGTGCCGTCTTTCCCAACATGCCCTGCATGTCGCAAACAAAGCGGTACACGTAGCGTTTGCCCGCCGTCTTGTGAATGATGTTCTTGTGGTAGTAGTAACGCAGGCCACGGCTCAACTTCTCATAGTTCATCTTAGGTTTGTTCTTGCACTGACCCCAGCGTTTGGCCACCTGTGGGAACAACAAAAACCACATTGAGGTGAACTCAGGACTCCAGAAAACACTGAAAAAACTCTCCACGAAGCAGAGGTGGAAGAAGCTCTCAGATTCCGTGTCAATACAACAATGTAAATTATGTCACAACTTAAGGTCCTGCAATCAAACCCATGCTTACATAACAGTACAGATGCATTACCAGCAAAATATACTTATTGGAAGGAAAAATACACATTCTGCTGAAACAGGTCCCTGTGGTTGATATGTCATAGCACAAAGTAAGACATTTCCTCACCTCTGTGGGGTCGGACATCTTGAACTCCCAACCGTCTCCTGTCCAGGAAATGAAGGTCTGACAGGCAGAGTCCAGAAGAAGCTCCAGTAGAAACTGCCACAGCTGGATTGGACCAGACCCTGAATGAATACATGAATGAATACAGTTATTAATTCAGGTGCAAAAAGCAAGTGGAACTACAGGAGCAACAGACAATCAATTGTTGAAAAAGCAGTCAGATGCTTGAAACTCTAAGTGTTGTAAATGTATGTTGTTCTCGGTCGTTTAAAGAATAAGAGGAATCAGATATGTAACTGTGACCAGTCAACCACTATTTCAATGAGCAGCAAAAAGACTGACTCCCAGCTCTTCTACAGACACATCATTATTAGTTCTGCATGGAAAACGTGTCTTTTTCAACATAATACATCTGATGTCTGCCATGTTGAGTGTTTTCACCTGATAAAGACGTGACAGATAAAACAGCACTGTCCTACCTGGATAAGCTGACATTCCCGACATCTGCCCCTCTCTGTCTGGCCTCTGGGGGTGTATGTTTTTGCGTTTGGCCACACGGGGGCAGTACTGCTCTGATGAGTGAGGGCTGGAGTTGGAGGGGCAGGAGGCCGGAGCCAGGTGTGGTAGTGTGGCAGTAAAGCTGGGAGATGAGTAGCCAGGCCAGAAGGACGATGACTGCCTCTGCCCGTCAGAGTCGTAGTAGCTCTGATCCGTCTCACCTGAGACAAAGACACAAATTACACACTGAGCTGCTAAATCTGCCAATAGCAGGCAGTATGTTCATTCTTTTTATTTAGATACCCCATGAGTAAAAAAAAAACTTACTTTGTAATGCATTTGATGCTTTTCCAGTCAGATAGGGGCTGTGGCTGCCCTCCATAGCAGGGCTGAACTGTCCACTCTGGGGCACCAGGCTCTGGTATGTCTGAGGAGACCCCTGGTATCCACTTTGTGACTGGTCCACTGTCAGTCCATCTGCTCACCACAAAGAAAAGACAGTTAGTCAGAGAAAGACATCAATTTCAGATATTTGAGTGGGACTACAGAGTCAGAGGCTCACCATGAGGATATGAAGCCCACCAGTTGAACTCCTGGTATGAGTCTAGGTTGAAGAGAGCAGCTTCACCGGTGCTCACTGAGGAGAGGGAAAAAAAGAATGAATATTGTGATAAAAGTTAAAACACTAATGAAATGTATATTTATGTGTGTATATTCAGAGGTTGTACCTTTTGTGTCATAAGGATTAGAGGCTTTGGGTGGCTCTGGGAAGCTGCTCTCTGCTGGATACTGCTGCTGTGCAGGTGCTTTACTGTCTAACAGAAAAGACAGGTCTTCACCAGGGCAGTCTGGAGGTTAAACACAACACACACACATGGAGTCAGTGAATGATGATGGAGCGACAGGACAGAAGCACAGCTGTACAGGACCATACCAGTGGGTTATACTTCACATTCATGCCAAATGGTTACTGATCTTTTCCTTCCAAACTGGACAGCTACTGGTTTCCATTTCCATGATTGGATTCAAGACTTCAACCCAGAGTTTGAAATCATCTTTGGTCTGACACATGTTACTGTCATACAGCTGTGATTTTGAAGGTAGCCAATTTTGGATGCATGTTTGGTGCTTTGGGGAAAAGGAATACAGTCATGTAGGCCAATCTCTTTCAGAATATCAGTATCTGATTTACAGCTAAGGCTGCAAGCACATTGTTTTTATTTAATGTGAACAGCCACTGGGCATGACCATACAACAGCAACTGTCTACAGCAAGTAGAGCAGGTTTCTGCAAGTGGACTGCCTCACATAATGAAGAATTAACTAAAAGTACTTGGTGTGGTCCTTTAAAGTGCGTCTCAGCTCAGGGAAACAGTCGTTAAGAGAGGAAAGATGAATTTGTAAGTTTGTGTTATCATCTTTGTGGTGGATGTTGACACAAGAAAAAGCCATTTGTCGACAGTGGAATCAGCACCAGACACTCAAGCCCATGCACCCCAGGTTGTTTCAGCTCAATGGATGGGGGCAGCTATGAGGAGGAAACAGGGAAGGGAGGGAGAGGAAGAGAGAGGAGGAAACGCCAGCGGAGGGAGTGTGACAGAGTAGTGATGGAGGGATGGGGAGGAGGGGGGGGGCTCTAAATCTGTTCGAGAAGGAAGTCTGGAGGAAAGGATTAGGGAGGGGACTGCAACATGGAGAGTGTCTTTAACCTGACCACCCCGTTTCTGTGTCTTTGTCTACCTCGACCCATTCAAGCATTATTCACTTCACACAAACACACACACAGCACCCCATTATCCTGACACAGCCATGGGTTTGAGCGAGAGCCCCCAGTGTCAAGGTCTCAGCTCTGACAGCTGTGATGATACTGTCTGCGAAAATATTTCCTCTGTCCTTCAGCTGCTCAGGTTCAGAGGAAACAGATCACACAAACATTGAAAGAGAAAAAAAAAACCCTTTTTGTCCTCCTATCTGAGAGTTTAAACCTCGTACCATCGGCCAGGACAAAGTCAGGGTGTTTAACTTGTGATGCAGCGACATCACAGAGTCACAAGTGATTCTCTAGACTCACCATAGGATGTGAAGTCGAAGCCAGCTGGCACTTCCTGTGTCCTGAAGTCCTCCGCGTAATATCCAGTCTGGCAAATCTCCATCTGTGTTGAAAGAGTCATGTGATTACAACTTTCCTGATCACTGGAGGTTTTATTTCTGTTTGATTATCAATATCTTATAAGGCAGAGGCCACAGTCATGGGTGGTTTAACCTCCTCTGGCTCTTGGGGCAAAATGTTACTGGGTCCCTGGTCACCCCCAATTCCTTATTTCATTAGACACCCAGAAACCTGAAGTGATCAGTTTATTACCCAATTGACAGAAAATCAATTGGCAACAATTCTGATCATTGATTAACTGTGTATTTTAAAGCTCAAATGCTAAAAAACTTTTTTTTTTGCTTTTTTTTTTTTTTTTTTTTTTGCTTTTAGACAAGACAAGACATCTGAACATGTTCATGCTGGGCTTCAGGGAATAATAATAAATAGTTTTCATAATTCTCTGACATTTTACACCTTATCAATCAATGATTTCACAAAAACAACTCTCAGACAGATTAATGGTGAAAATAATCATTCAATAGAAAATAGAAATGGATAAAAGATAAAAGTCTTTAAGATGGAGGATGGATAAGTTTTACTTCAAAATATATGACAAATGTTCAATTAACCACATCATGTAGAGCCCCACTGACATGTAAAAGTAAACCTGAGAATGCTGGGGGCTTCTGGGGAGCTGTCCTGTTTAGAAAGGTGGTAAACAGGCCACAGACACAAGTGTGGGGATCCTTTTTTTAAAATTT
>OMNW01005627.1:1461-11472 GCA_900303245.1 Selene dorsalis | reverse complement strand
TGAACCTGACTTGGGCTGCTTGTCTCAGGTTTGAGTGGCCTACTTTGATTTCCTCTCCCACCTCCCCCTTTGCTCTTTGCTCCTCCTTTTCTTTCTGTTGTTTATTTACACAGAGAGAGATGGCGGTAAGACTGCTGGGATAGATTGATGGATGGCGAGAGGCCACGGGTGAGGGGGATCTAGGCGTTTGATGGACGCCCCTGTCAGTCAGGATACTACTTAAAGAATTGCTTGGTTCGTTATTGTAAAAAGGTCATTGTGTGGTAGACCTGCCGGAAATATTAAGATACTCGCCCTTGAGTGCTCATTCTTCCTCTCACCACTGCTCTCCCTTCAGTATCCACGGATCTAACGTTATTTCCATAATGCAGCCTTAAAGGTTTCTAACGAGCTTAAAGTAAACCAAACCTCTCCATGGACAGAGACACTCTGCCGCGCCACATGTCTGCCCTTTTTAAAAAAGCTCCTCCCCTGTAGATGACATAATTAGGCAGTGTCAACATGTGACAAGCTGAGCTTAGCTGCATTAGAGGAATTAATATGCACGGCGTAGGAGGGAGCCTGTCCATGATCTTCTAATGCTTATAGCCACTCAATCCCCCCCCCGCTCATCTTGGGATGCCATCACACTCTGAGCAAGTTATCTCAGAAGCCATCAAGGCTAATGCTAGGCTGTCTTTTTTTCCCCCCCAGTAGTTGGTTTTAACTTGTATAATCTCCATTGGTATTGGATTCATTTGTCAAGTATAATGAATGCACTTGAGTTTTTACTTGGTCATTTAATGCTGACACTGGGGTTAATTGGCCTTGAAAGAATCAGATAGTGGCCATGATATCATAGTTAGACCAGGCTGAATACATATTTAATGCATAATTCAATATCAGGCTGGATTTTGATGGAAGTCTTAAAGCTTAAGAGACTTCACTGTGACACTTTGATAGGATTTCAGCTAAATATACATGATATACATAACTTACTATGACTGTCTGATGTATGGAAATGCATGCACTCTGCAGATTTAAATGTAACATTAGCGACTTAAGAAGTGCTAATGCAAGTTAATGTTTCTTTTGAAGTCTTTATATGTAATGAAAACAGGAATACTGGACTTTCAGTATGTTGCGCAACTGTAACGCAGACTGTTAGATCTGAGTTTATAACACATTCTCCTGATTGTACCATGACCGTGTGTGAGTTAATAGTGACAGTGAACAGATTGGAGTTGGAGTCCAGCAATGCAGCTGCCTGTGATAATATATATCAAAACAAGGTTGGCACGATGACTCTGTTGCCTGAGATGTTGCAGAACATACAGACTGAATTATTACAGTGGCGCTCTGGTCCAGGTGATGCATTGTTAAGAGGTGAGCTTTAACTGAAGAGATGTTTGACTTTGCTTCTGCAATTTTTACTTCTCTGTTTGAGCCAGTAAACACTGGATGCTTTTGTAAACATCCTGTCATTATAAATCCTTTTGCTCAGTGTATTTTTGCTGTAGCTGCACAAGGGAAGTAGCGGGACCAGCCATGCACTACGCATGGCACGGACCTGTGCCATATAAGTGTATATGTGGTCTATGTAAACACTATCCAGAGCTGAAATGATCAGCTGATTTCAAGCAAAACACCAAGAAATCTGAGACCAGCTGTTTATGCAAATTATGATAATTTTTAAAACAGTTTTGTAGACTTAAACAATGAATCAGTTTGACTGTGTCTAGATCCATCAACTGAGTGATTATGAATGCAATTGTTAATTGCATCCCTAAAATTCTAATTGTTTTTATTATAAAAGTAGGGGAGTTGTATTATGATGCCGATACAGGGCCCGGTAGCCCAGTATTGATGATGGCCATACGGTATGTGCTAAAAAGTGCAGCTGCACTGTTGGAGTGAAAGGTTGCTCGGAAGACTTCCTGATAAATTGGAGGCAGTGGTAAGTCTAGCACAAAATCATTAGGTCACCTAACAGTTGACAAACCCAATTTACAGAGAGCCTGTAACGGCAGGAGAGGCGATGGGAAAGAAGGCGCAGACATCATGTGAATGGCATGTGGTTTGATGAGCAAGAGGAAGAGGCGAGTGGAGGCCATGCTGTTAGAGGTAAATGTATGTTGGCAGTAGCTAAGGGGAGGAAAAGAGTGAGAGCGCAATGGCGAGAGGAGGGAGAAGCCTGTTACTGAACCATCAGTGGCAGTAATGAGACACAGGTGCAGCCCATGGAAGCACATCCTTTATCAGAGAGGAGGATGGGAAGGCAGGAAAGTCGTCAAAGCTACTGTAGAGCTACAAGACAGAAGACTGAACGCAGCCTTTCACTTTGATAGAACATTATTACTTATTAGCACGCCCACTCCCACAGGAGCTCTTGAACAATCACCCGAAAACAGTAGGCACCCTGGGGAGGTGTCATCACTGAGGGCGCTCAGGCTTTTTCTGGCTCTCCATTCATTTGCATCTATTTTGAGCGTTTAGTTTATTAAAACAAAAAAAAAAAAATCACAAGCGCACCACATTAAACACAAACATGACATGCAGCCACATCATAGGAATAATTCTGAGTCTTTGTTTGTCATTCATCATTTAGACTTGGTTCTCAAACATATGCAAATGAACGAGTAGCTGGCGAAAGCCAGAGCTTTGCAGCTTGATTTGAGAACTTGATTGTTAATGAACTTTATATTTGGGTTGTGAGCGCTAAAAACGGGAAGTGTTGGATTAGTTGGAAAAGCTGCTTCGAAAATTGGTTTGTAGAGAAGATGCAATGAAGAAAGAAGATTAAAGAGGGCCGAGGGGAGAATGTAAGGTGACGGGTGAGATAGGAAGGGGAGAGAGGGGAGCGCAGTGGTAAAAGAGGAGAGAAGGGCACGAGCTGCAGAGAAAAAGGTGTTAAGACAGTGTCAGGGGTATTGAATCAGAAGTGTGTGCACGCAGGATGTGAGCAGCAGATACACACTCCCTGCCCCAGGCAAGAAGGAGTGACTACTGTTGCTGCTATACTTGTAAAAAGGAAAAAAAAAAAAAAACATTTTCGCAGGCAACTTCGAAATCAGGGAAAGGCACAAAACAGATGGAAGATTCAGAAAGGGAGGAATCCCCCACAGTAAACAAATGTGTGCGGGCGTGCTCGGCGTCGAGAGAGAGAGCGTGTGATCCAGAGCAGGTGCAGCCGCCATGTGCATGTGGGTGCAAGGTTTGTTTGAATGTTAGACATCAAGAGAGAAGAAGAGAATGGCCTTTGTATGCAGCCAATAGAGTGAGTAAATATTTTGGAAGGGCACGCTGCGTCGGTAGATTGTTCTTTTCAGGCAGCGGGGGTGACAGTGGAGGAGGGAGAGATAAGAGCAGAGAAGATGGCAAGCCAGAGGAGACTGTGAAGCAGCAGCTATGTTTATTCCACCATGCCGAGATGCGAACACAAACTGAGCTTTGTCCCGCGCCCGGGCTAACTAATGTTAGAGCTAGCTGTGAGAGCTCAGATAGACGCTAGCATAAACTGCTTTGCTCTTTCCCCTTCATTTGCTGCCAAATGACATCGCTTACTCTGCTACGGGGTTGCCCTCGCTGCCAGCGGCCGCTATCATGAATGAACAATGTGCACTTCTCAGGGTCCCTGCCTCTCCTCGGGGTGCCCTCTCGGCAGGCCGAAGGTGTACGCCGCAGGACACGAGGCCGGGCAGAAGATGATACTCAAGCCGGGGCGGCCTCGTCGCAGCCGCGTTTGACGCGTCTCATTTCCTACCGTGGGAACAGGCCACGAGTAAGAGTAAACACGTGACGCACACGTACACGCATACCACAGCGCGACCTTCACGTTGCCCCCGTGGTGTCGTGTGTTTGTGTGTGTATGTGTGTGTGTTTTTTTAAAAGCTATTGTGTTAGGGAGGCACGACGGGTCCAGTGGGGGATGAGGGATAAGAGGGGTCATTCATTCATCTCGCACACATCCTCAACACACGCACACACCTCCCTCACAGGCCTTTCATCTTTACTCTCACAGGCTTCTCTTGTTCTGTCAGTCTCACTGAAGAGAAAGAAGGGGAGAGAGGGATGGAGGAAGGATGTCAGAGAAGGGCTGAGAAGGGGGACGTGTAAAAGGGATGGAGGGGAAAAGGGCAACAAGTGATTTTTGAGTTTCTCCACCCCCCCACCCCAACACACCGTCTCCACACCCTGCCCCACCCGAGCCCATCACCTCGATTTTGGGGAACCAGTAACAGGATGCAGGAGCAGGATCTTTTCCCACCCTGCGTCAATTTTTAATTGTATCCTTCTCATCTCATCCTCTCGTTGCCTCGACGTAACCCCACCACCACCCCACCACCCCACCACCCTCCACTCTTCCCTCTTCCTCTGTCCATCCCTCACTCTCCCCAGGGCTTGCCTCAGTGGGTCGGTTCTAGTCTGTCTGTTTGCTGATGACTCCACTTGGAGCAGATGTGATGCTCAGCAGCTGTTGCTCAGCTCTGCAACACACCCCCCTCCCTCCCCATCTCTCTCTCTGCTAACTCTCTCTCCTCAACTCTCTTAGTCTCTTATGTTGTTATTTATCTACGTCTTTTCTTTTTTTTCTTTTTTGTGTTCTCTGCCACGCAGTTGCTCAACTGTAAATTGGTGGATTTAATTGTACTCTCAGATCTCTTTTTGCATTCTCTGACCAGTCTTGGCAATCTGTTCCGCTTTCCAGCCTCCCTGATGCAGCTGTTAATGTTCAAAGCATATTTAAGATTTTTGTCACAACAAGAAGTTTGGGATCTCTGCGTGTTTGGCGGCTACATGAATACCAACTGTCACGCTGTAATCATGTGTAACAAATTCTGGCCATTTATGGCAGTTTCTTTTTTTTTTTCAGAGGGCAGAGGGAGAGGGTATTGTTCCTCCATAAATCTGGCGACATGACAGAAATGTGAACGATTGTGTGTTTGTCAGTGCGATTGTGTGCGCGCGAGTGTGTTTGTGTTTATCTGCTCAGTCGCACAATGCTGTTCAAAGCCAGGCCCAGAGCTTGAATTAGAATATCTATGTTTAGCTTGATGTGAAGATGTATAGAGACGAAACGGGACTTGGACACCAGAAGGATGATGAAGTGCGTTTTATTTCGGCTAAGTCCCATCAGTGGGCCGAGCTGCTTCAGAAAGACTTATTAGAATCTTTATTGAATGTCTCTGTGTTGGTTTGCTCTCTTTCTGTCTCTCCGCTTGCATCTCTGCGAGGGCTGGCTGGTAAACTGAGCATCCTCTGACAGGTGCCCTCTCGTCTGAGATTAGAAGCGAAGAGGGAGAGGAGCCGGAGAAGGAGGGGGTGGGTTCACGTCACTTTGATGACTTCAGCCTGGAGAGATCTGTTTCTGGACAGGCGTGTGGTTGCATCTGTGTGGCAGGGCGCAAGCACAAGCATGTGCATAAGCACACGCGCGCGCAAGCCATATCTGTAATTGGTTGCCGCAGCCGTTGCCGCCGCAATGCTCACAGCTCGGCCTCTGATCTTGTGGAAATCTGGGATCAGTGTGGCAGATCCGCCTGCTAATCAGCACTCAGGGCCCGTGCACAGGAGCGTCAACCTGCGCTGCGCTGCTCTGAAGGCTGGAATATCACCGCGCTCCGGATTTAATCGCTCCAGAAATCCCTTAATGGGAAACGTTACGTGCAGTCTAATTTGAGGATGTTGAGATAAAAGTTTGTTGTGAGTGTGTGTGAGATTGTGACAGTGATGGTGTTTGTGTGCGAGTCCTGTGCACATGACTGAAACACTGATAAGAGATATCGAGCGCCACTTTGCCCCTGCGCTCACGATGATAAGATTACAACAAGGCCAGATCACCGGTGGCTCTCTGCACTTTAGCCTGTCTGTGACCACTGAGTATTCACAGTGGCATACGGTGCGGCGTCACAGGGAAATTCATAAGGGGGAATCATCACTCATTCCTGGTTCCCCTTTGAGGACTGCGCTAATTAGCCGGCGTCTGTGATTAGTTGGCTTGTGTTTGATCTGCCTCACTCCTCTGCCTCTCTGTTGAAAAGGCTGCCTGCCTGTGCCGCGATTTGGCTGAGGTGCACCAAACACACTCAGGCAGACACACAAAGACCCAAAAACAGACACACAAAGATGTACACTGTGGCAGATTTTTCCCTGCCTTTTGGAGACACTGCAGGTGGCCTCAGAGACACAGTATCATACACAGGCAGACACACACAAACACACACACACATACACATACAACACTCGTGAGCTGTAGTGTGCCAAACCAAAGCATGCAGCACTTCAGTAGAAAGAGTGCAGCTGTTAATATTTCACTACTGCATCCCAAGAACTATGTTGACTTTCACTCGGAGAGGTTCAGTCTGTCAGTGCAATTCCCCTGAATAACCAGACCTTACATAGCTTACTAAAGCAACGCAGGGCGTGGGTGGCTAGCCGAGAAGTGGATTTACTTAACTTAACCCCGAGTGATTACAGCTAAAGATGAGCGAATTATGAATGTAATTAAATTTGTACAAATCCCCCTTTGCTCCCCTTTTGCATTAGGTCTCAATGGCAAAGCACAGTAGGGGATATCCATGCTGCATTTAATATGACACAAATAAGAGCAATTCTTTGGTGCATGACGGAGCACTGTCTAATTACATGGAGTCTGAGGTATTGAAGGGCCCGTCTGTCCTTGAAGCTGGTCACTGGAGCATGGCAGGGCCATCTCTGTCTGTTCATACCCCCATCTATCTATCCCTCACTTCCCAATCCTCTATGTGTCACTCTGCCTTAAGGGGGTAGATGGTAAACAAAGACGGCTGCAACCCAATGTAATGACGACCTGACAAGGGACAGCTCCAGCCTGTGTGTGTGTGTGTGTGTGTGTGTGAGTGAGAGAGAGAGAGAGTGAGAGAGAGAGAGAAACAGAGTGTGTGTTTGTTGTTGTGCCCCTTTATGATCTCTTGGAAGTGGTTTCAATCTTCTGAGAGTCAGATCAATTGTAGCATCACTGTGATTGCTGAGCCATTACGGGCTAAAACCAGGGCTCATGCTGCTATTGAGGAGAAACTTGATCCACTGTTGTTCGTTTTTTTTTTCCGGACAGGTAAAGGTGTTCAGAACAACAAGTAGTTTATCCACAATACAAACACCCAGAGAAGGCCCACGCTTGGTTACTGATTGCAAACGTTTTTTTTCCCCCGCTTCTCTTAATATGCAGTTGTATCTTTAAATAGACAGATTGGTTCTGATTGGTTTTGATTTTCATTAACCCCATTAATTAACCTCATTGTTTCATAGATGTATCCTATTTATTTTTCTTGACTGACAGACAGAAGAGGTTCCCTTTCGAATGGCTGACCTCCTTTACTTTTCATCATGTGCTCTGACACCTGAGGATGCAGTCATATTTTTTTTGCAGTAATTTTTTGCGAATCAATACTGCACTGTTTCACCTTCGGGGTACAGAACAGAATCCATATTGTTCTTTTTGTCTATCGTTGTTGTTACAATCCATAGGGCTGGAAGTAAGCATTATTTTCCATTATTGATTAAACTGTTTATTATTTATTTTCAATAGTAAAAAACAGCCCAAAGGCCAAAAGCTGTGTCTGCAAATTGAATTCTTTTTTTTCCCTAACAATAACAATCGAGACCACAGAGGTATCAAGTTAAGAACAGTGATGTAAATAGGAGAAATTCACCAAAAGTCATGTCTTAGAAGCTAGAATAAGGAAATGTTTGGCTTTTGTGCTCAACAAATAACCCCCATAATTAATAGATTATCGACATAGTTTGTGATTACTTTCTGTCAATTGGCTGTTTCAGCCTGACTACCCAAAGCTCAAGAACTGATTTTTAGATGTAGCAAACCCTGTCTTATACAGCGTGAGAGAATTCAATTTGTCAGCATATTAGTCCAGTGAAGTGTTTGACGATTAATTACGGTGGGCTGTGTTCACAGTAATGGTTAAATGTTGACAGCAAAGAGTGAAATGCGTCAGCGCAGCTATTCTTAATCTCTTTAAGCGATCTTTCTTTTGGCCTTCTCATTTTATCTGCAGCTTTCATAGTTATCAGTAAAGGGGAGATTCAACCTGGAGTGGACTGTTCACTGCTTATTCTTGTAGTTCATTGAAAATTAACACACGACGTGGATTCCTGTGTGGCTATTTGTAAGAGAAATGATTTGCATGCTGAGTCTCTGAAAATGAGAGAAGAGTTACTGCCGTCACGAGGGTGTTCACGCTTTACCTACCTTTGTAGAATATTTTCCTGTGTCCTTCATCTCCTCTGGCTGTTTAATAATCTGTAGTTTTTGTTGTACTTATTTATTGTGAGGCTTTTAATTGTCTCCTGCCTGATATAGTTTTCTATGAGGAGAACTTTAATCTGTCAGTGGAGCTGTTTCAGGGATCGTTTTAACCTTGTGTTGTATGGTATGAGATGTCTTGTGTAGTACGTGTTCTTTTATGCGCTACCTTAATTATAGTTATGCTGTCAACCCATCTCATCTTTTCACTGTATTTTGTTTAAAATGTAAATTTTCGACCTGTCTGCTCTAGCTGGGAGTCGGTCTTTCATTTTGCTGCTCATTCATTCGTCCATCGGTCAGAAACAAAACAATACGCCGTGTCCTCTAGGCAAGTTGTCATAGTGACTGTCCTTCAGAGCATAATAAAAGTTGATCTTCACATTCAGCACAAAGAGAAGAAACGGAAGGACGAGCCAGTGAATAACCCTCAGCGCAAACTCCTCGTATGTTCCTGCTGTTAGTTACTCTTCTTTTCCATCTCACCCTATAGAAACTCCACTTCTCCACCATCTCTCTCTCTTCTCCTCCGTGTCCTCCCCGCCCTCCTCAGTATCACCTTTCCCCTCCTTCTGTATGGCAGAGCTGATGGGGAGGTATGAGTTGAAGTGCAGAGTTTCATCTTACCTGCCTCCCATTGAGGCTTAAAGACAAAGGGCCGCTCACCTCCGCCCTCACAGCTCACTGCAGACCTGCAGGAAGAAACTCCAGCGCATACAATGCAGCTGTCCTTACAAACAAAGCACGATTTTCTTTCTGCTTTTAATTGCTTCCCTTATCTATTGTCTTCCACTCCCATCTTTTTGTTCAGCGCTGCTACATCCTACCTGTCTGATGTTTACTAATTGTTGCCGCCCTCCTTCTCTTTGTGGTTCTCATTTATCCTCATTATCTGTCCTTATTATTTTTTGAACATACTTGCGTAGTTTTCTGTATTTCTGATATTTGAGCCTTCGCTACAGTGTTGAAGGAGAAGTTCCATTTTTTTTGCAACCTGGACCTTATTTCTAGCATAAAATAGGTTCATGTAATGTCTTATTTAGACGCTGCATCGTTGCCCCAGCAGCTCCCGTTATATGGATGTACGTAGATCGCGAGTGGATCTAAATGTCTTCCAAAGGACTCCAAGTTACACCAAAGTTGTTCGGGCGATTAAATGAACGTATTTTATGCTAGAAATAAGGTCCAGGTTGCAAAAACCGAAACATCTCCTCTAAAGCTGTATGAGTCATGATCATCATTATAAATCATAAGTTTTGCTCATGCTAGCAATACTTTTGCAAGAGTAGACACAGTTTTTTTAAAGCAAACGTGGGTGTTGCAATTTGGAACATAACTCGCCTGTCCTCTCAAATCGCTCCCTGCAGACTTCTTTTCAGAGCTCCTACACAGACTTGCCATCAGTAATTCAATCCAGCTGGTTGTTGCTGTGTGTTGTGACGGACACAGTCATCAGTTTATCATAATACTGGTCCCGCTCCTCCTTGTTTGTTTGCTTGCGGTGCCTGACCTTCTGTCTTCCATATGGCCGGCATTGATTTGGTAACATGCTGTGTGATCCTCCTGACAGACTGACTGTGTTGATAGCCGTCTCCCTCATATCACAGCACTGCATTTTAATCCTTTAATGTGCAGTATAAATTGGATTGGTCTCTCACCTTCTCAGCTATGAATGAGGCGCGTGTTGGCAGCGTTGTTGACCAACGGGCTCGTCAGTAGCAGATCTGAGTGAC
>OMNW01005620.1:11450-21924 GCA_900303245.1 Selene dorsalis | reverse complement strand
CCCTCCTGCAGTATAAACCCCCCATTTGCCCTGGGAAAACAAAACAAACAAACAGCCTCTCCCCATGCAACAAAAGATCCAGTTTACGTCAGTTAAACAATTACGTCGTGTGCTTCATTAGTGATTAATGGGCTTATTATTTTCATTATTCATCAATTTAACGCCATGGTGACATCATTTTAAATGACCACACAGTAGCTCATTATATTCCATCGAGCGATTAATTGATTAATCACCTGATTACTGATCCACCTGATCAAAATGTAATTGTAAAAATGACATTCCTTCCTTTAGACACTTATGTAATCACCTTGCGTGGTGATCACTGATTCACTAACGAGGTGGATCCAGCTGCTGATCATCTGTTGTGGTCGGTAGCTTTAAACCAAACCACAGAACAAGCTGCTGCGCATCAGGTTTTGTGCAGTTGGATGATATGATCGTGTCTGAAGAACCACAATAAATCATTAACAACACACTTGGAAATGTTTGAGGAAATGCTGCAGGGCAACAGCAGCAACACAGATGTTTACAGCATCTCTGCCAATACTGAAGCCGCTGTTTATGGTTCATTTAGTTTTTGTCAGGAAGTTCTTTATTGTCTTTTTCTCCCCCTATAGATCTTCTTTTTTTTTTTTTTTGTATGTTGGCATATGTCTTGCATCCATTACTGTCTCCACTCTTGTTGCCCTGGCTTGTTTCTGGAAAACTTGCTCAATATGTAATTGCCCCCATTAGTCACAGTGACTAACTCTGGATGTCTTTCCCTTTTTTTTTTTTTTCTTCCTAGGGAACAATAAAGATGCTCCTGTCCCTGGTCATCCTTCAGCTGTTCCTGGCTCCGGCTCTTATGGTAAAATTCCCAGTGGATCCACTGAATAATAATAAAAATCACAAATAAAAGATAATTAAAATCATGTGCAAAATATGAATAAAGCAGCAAGCAGCATAGAATGTGATCACAGTCTCAGGTTCATGTGGTGTTATTAGGTCGGGCAGCCATGCAGGACAGGTGTTAGTGGGCATGAGTCCTCCCTCCTCGCTTAACTTGTATAACAAGGGTCAGGGTTAGGTTAGGTCACCATTATTTTTCTTGGGGGGGCCATATACCCCCCATTTTTTCCACTGTATTGTGGTGTATAAACTACTTTTTATGTGTGTGTGTGTGTGTGTGTGTGTGCAGGTGCCGAGTGGAGATCACTGGGACTCATGGGGTCCTTATGGAGAATGCAGTCGCAGCTGTGGTGGCGGTGTGACCATGAGAACCAGACGTTGTATCACTCTCAGGTAAATGTATCTACTTTTCATCAACACATCTGCGTAGGTGTATAAACACACACTGCAAGTGAACTCACAGCCAGGCTCTCTTTCTTTGACAGAGCTGGCTCATTGTGAGGGTCATGAATACACTCAGTTTTTTCTTTCCTGGGTGAATAAAGCTAATTGTGAGGTTCATGGGCACAGAGTGTATCCTGATTGTAAAAGAATGCCTTGAAGTCACAAGGACATGGGCTTGTCTTACTCCTCGGCAGACTGCAGGGAGGGGCCCTGAAACATTAAAAGGACTTTTTTTTAATGGGTGTTGTCTCTTGGCTGCTGAAGGAGCTCAAATAGGGAGTGAACATTTCTATTCTGGCTGAGAAGACTTAAGAAGTGGTTTGTTAAAAAAAAAATTAAAAAAAATCAACAGTTCATCTTTTTCCTTTGCTGCAGATGTTAGATTAGGTTTGTCTCCTCTTGCACCTGACCGCATTGGATAGAGTGAAGCATCATAAGATAACGCTTGTCCGCAGTCAGCTTACATTGTACACAAATGTTCTGTACATAGTCGTTAGTGCTGGAATCCAGCCGACGTGTTGCTTCATGTAACACATAAAACGATCCATATTAATAAGGAAAGAGGTGGTGTGTTGTGTTTTCGGTTCCTGATGCATCACTGCGTAAGAACGCGTTTTATTGCTGTTGTACATCACGTACAGTTTAGTCATCTAGCTGAAGGTTCATGACCTCTCCAGTGGATCACAAGTTCTTCCACATTAATTTGGATTCATTTTTTGTTGGACAGTTTAATTTCTTTCCAGTTTCTGAAATGAAACCACCTGAGGTCCCAATACAAAAATGTTGACAAACATAATTTTAACCTTTAAAATGTGCTGTTTTTTATGAAGTTCACTATTTCCCATTATGTGCACTTCCAGGAATGTCATATTAATGTCACAGCTGCTTGGATTTCTCCCTGAACTTCTAAACTAATCTGATAATTTTCTGTTTAAAGTCATCTGTCACGCATCACCTGCAGTGTTTGCAGTCCCTCTTGCAATGAAATACTCAACAGAAGGTGCGCCTCAGCGATTAGGCAATAACTCAGAGGGAATTTGATTTAAAACAAAAAGAGAATTTCTTTTTTGGGGGGAAAAGGAAAATGCCTTATTTGATGGCACCTGTAGTTTTTACATGAGACATTGTTTTAAGAGGAAATAGTTTCTGCAAATTGAAGTAAGTCCCAAGACAGATAGATATATAAATGAATAGGGTACTTGATATTTTCTGTGGCTCCAGTCACCAGTTATCAGATTCTGCCCCTTTCAACATGTCCCTGCAGCCAGTCAGTGAGTCAGCCCGATACTCAGAGTGCGTTTCCCCTCTTTAGCAGAACCATGAATAATAGACAAGAGGTCCTACTCACTGTTACCTAATTGGATAAACTCTGTCACATCTTGCCTGCCAGGTTTCCCCGAATTACACCTTCGACTGCTCTGAACTGGCTGAATCATTGTGTGCTTTACAGGAACTCCCATTTCACAATATATCCACTTTTGTGTGTAAAAAAAAACCCCAAAAAGCCTGATCTTCATCCAAAGGGCTCATACTTTAAAGTGGCTGTTATTAAATCAAGTCCACTTGTCTATTAACCTTTTCTTCCCTCTTGTTATGTAATAATATTGATTTAAAGTACATTTTTATGCTCTATATGTATTGTCTTCCATTACCAAGTGAAACATTGAGGGCTGGATGTTGTGAATAACTGTTTCGACATGTTTTCGTTTTCGGTTTTGGCGAGCTGACAGGAGCGTGTCTTGTTTTCTAGGCTTTAGGGCAGGTACTTTTTTGAAGGTGACTTAATCATGAGTTATCAGCATGGCTGGAAGGGTGGGTGGCAAAATGATCTTCGGCTTCAAGGTTCACTGCTGTGAAAGGGCAGGGATGTTTGTGCGCAGTTTGGGTTCAACAGTGTTGATGTTGAGGCTTCTGCTGTGCTGAGAAGTCAGTTTTTTTATAGACACAGATTAAACAGGAATGCCACTTAATGTCAGAGCTGAAACTGGTTATTTCTGCACTTCCAGACAGGTTGTATTTGCATATATACTGCATTTTCACCTAGTAATTACTTGCCTCTGTGTCACAGTGATGACACATTGTTTTAATGCAAACTATAGTCAGGAAATACTCAAGCTGGTTTTAACAACACCCAAGATAATAAAAAGTGTATTTGTGACCTTAAGGGGCTCTCTGCTGACATTTTATCTCAAACCTTTAAACATAAATTACATTAGATGTGAAAGTTGTTTCAGTTGTTTCTGATGTTAACGCTTTTATTTTGGACACACAGGACAGATGGAGGACACAACTGCGTTGGACCAGAAAAGTCCTACCGCTCCTGCAACATCCAGGTGAGTAAACAAAACTCAAAAATGTCCACCCTCCCTGATTAAACAAACCACATTTAGTATTTCTGGCTGGACCTCTTTATATGCTTTACTTTGAAGTCTTTTTTCTTTTGTTGAGTTTTTGACCTTTTGACTGCATCTCCTCAGGACTGTCCAGAAGGATCCAAAGATTTCCGTGAAGAGCAGTGCTCCGCGTTCGATGGGACCGACTTCCAGGGGAAACACTACAAGTGGCTCCCATACTATGGAGGTCAGCGGCGAAGTGGGGTGGAGGGGTTGGTTTAGCCAAGATACATGTACAGATAATACAAAGGTTTCATGACAGTAACATGTAGATACATAGATGTTAAAATGGTTTATTATTTGAAAGAAATGTCTTGTCTAATATCTCTCAGCTGAGAACCCCTGTGAGCTGAACTGCATGCCCAGAGGAGAAAACTTCTTCTACCGTCACCGCAGCTCTGTGGTGGACGGCACACCCTGTCACCCAGGACGGAGGGACGTCTGTGTGGGTGGAGTCTGCAAGGTAAGGAAACACAAATAACATTTAATCAAATGCGGGGAAATAAAAAGTGGAAAACTCAGTCAGAGGTTTAGAGAAAGTGGTTCATTTTTAGTGGGCAAAATGTATTTTATCTCCAAATGCGACTATAATAACTTCCTGCTGTCTGCTCTCGTTTCTTGCCAACTTCTTAGAGCCAGGAAAGAGTTCAGCACTTAAGCCCTTTTTGGTCTTTTGTGACGGATTAAACAAATGAGACATGACCACAATTAGTTAGCTTTTAAAGAGGCCGTTTGTGATTTTGATACCGCACAAATACCCACATAGAGAGAGATCGGTATCCACCTTGTCATCAGACTCTCTGCCAGTAAATGTCCCAAAAACTCGAATGTAAAGTTTTCTCTCTCACTGAATCATCCCAGCTGTGCGGGCTGCTACAGTTAATAAAGGTTGGGGAGAACCGTTCAATGTTAAACCAGTGTGGTATAAAAGTGTGGAGGCAAAAGAATATAAGAAAAACAAATACAACAGATTCCTCCCGACTCTGTGTATTGACAGGATTAGTGCAGCCATTCATTTTCATTTAGTAAATCAAACTCACAGGAGTAAAATGGGTGAGTTCACATCCACACACACAAACTCCTGGTCCTGCTTCATTAATCAGAGAGGACACAGTCAGAGGAGCTGAGCCGCAGGGTAAAAGATTAGCTTCACTCTGTGCTAATGTCAAACACTTCTCCTGTTCTCATTCTGTTCCTGTGTAATTATGCCAGCAACCTATTAACCTTTTCATCATGAAACACCTCGTCTATTTAACCTCTGACCTCCTGTCTTCAACACCTCGCCTGTGGAGAGCAGCTGTCTAAAATCCACCATATTTTCAAGACTTATTTTTAAGCATTATTGTTAATTTATTCTCAAACATGTACACAACCTCCAACTCCAGACTTTTGTTGCCCGGTTTGAAGATTGGTACTTTCCCCCGAATACAAACTTTATTTTTATCTTGATAAATCAGCTCTTGTGTTTGTTTTGGCCCTCTACTCTGTCATTTGGGGATTTTTACTGTTGCAATTTGCAGGGTTTATTTAGAAAAGTGGACTTGACACCCGCTGGACATTTTTATTCTTGTGTGGATTATCTTTTCTTTTTATAAAACGTTTTTCTCTCACAGGAATAACTTAAAATAAAGATGACGCTGATAACTTTCTTTAAGCCTGTATCAGCATCAGTAGACTTTATTAGACTGAACAGACACAGTTTGACGGCTCTAGTTTTACACTCATTAATTAAACACTTGAAGGCTTGACTCAGTTGTGAGGTTGAAATATTTCTGTCTTGTTTTTCCTCTCCAGCGTCTGGGCTGTGACAACATATTCGAGTCTAACCAGCAGGAGGACCCCTGCCTGCAGTGTGGGGGCAACGGACAGTCGTGCCACCGCGTCCACAACACCTTCACTGTACGCAGCCTGCCCAATGGTACAATGCACAGTTTATACTTGGACCCACAGTACTATATAAAACCGACTCTGCAACCTTTCCTAGTTTATGTGGGAGACTTGAGAGTTGTGTCTCATTTCCATGTTAGGCTACAACCAGATGTTTATCATCCCTGTTGGAGCCACCACCATCAGCATCAGAGAAACTGTGGCCACACGCAACTACCTCGGTAAGAGCATTTGATTTGATTTGATTTTTTAAAAAACAGTGTGTTAGCCTTTGTACAGGAACTGGCTAAAGTGTAACTTATCTGCATTTCTAGCCATCAAAAACCTGCGTGGTGAATACTACCTCAATGGCCACTGGGTAATTGAGTTTTCCAGGTCAACTCCCATTGCTGGCACCATGCTGTACTACCAGAGAGGACCTGAGGGGGACAACGTCCCTGAGACCATCATCGGCCGTGGCCCCACCACTGAGCCCCTGGTTGTTGAGGTAAGATCACAATATGAAATACTGGGCAGACAGTTTAAGGTCATCCTCGGAGGATAGCAAACCTGAACCTGTGAATGTGACTCATTGGTTAGTATATTGATTATTAATCTCCATGTGTGACCCTCTTCCATCAGCTGATCAGCCAGGAGCCAAACCAGGGTGTAGAGTATGAGTATTACCTTCCTAATGGACGCTCCAGGGATGGATACTACTGGAGTTTTGGATCCTGGTCCGCCTGCAGCAGAGAGTGTGGATCAGGTGAGAGTCTCACACAGGACTGTTCACGGAGCCACTAGTTGAAATGCTGACCATGAAACAATTAAATTGTCTGACTTTTCCCTCATCAGGCTACCAGTCTCGCTTGGTCTTCTGCACCATTGATAACGAGGCCTACCCTGACTACCTCTGTGCATCTCTGCCAAGGCCACAGACCAACCGTACCTGCAACCCACATGCATGCCCACAGACCCGCAGGTAAACCACCACAGTTGTAACTCCAATGACAAAATTACACTTTACTAACTGTTTATTAAAGATGATGATGACGCTCTTTTATTTGTGCTTCTAAATGATACCTCTCCTAGAGTAGTTTTTTTTAACTGTTGTGGGTGTGTTATGACTTGCTGAAAGGATGGCGTACCTGTATCCACCACAGTTGTGGAGATCCTCAAAAAAACCCAGAGGCTATGTTCTCAGGTAACTCAGGGTCTGTAGTCGTAGTGGTAGCTGTAGGTGACGGGGAGATCTGAATCACTGATCACTGCTGATTTCCTGAGCATGCACAGAAAGTGTTTTAGTCCGTCTCCTAATTAGACTCGAACCTGTCCTTTATTTTGACACCTCAAACGTGCTAGAATAGTCAAAAATAATGTGTGTGATTTAAATGTTAATAAAAATGTCTGTCACAAACTCCCTCCCCCTTCAGAGGTATTCGACTCTTAGCATCTGTGTTTGTACTGTGAAGCCTGTTCCTCCATGTGGGATGTGAACAAAGGCGTAGGGCAACTGTCAAGCTCAGAGATCTCCTTTCAACTTTCAACTTTCAACTTTAAAGATCAGCTCATTTGTCTTCGACACACTCAGAGTCCCTCCCCAGGGAGACTGAGCAGTGATTTGACACCAGATTTCCTCTCAAAGAACCACCTCCACCTCCTTAACCTCCCAACCTGTGGCCTCTCTACCTGATCCCTGAGCTGGGCTGCTGCCTGCCTGCTTTAGCTTTAGCAAACTTCAAAACTCTGTGTTAGTGTAGCTGATGTGCTCTGAGGTGTTTGTAGTTTAAAGGTCATCATGCAGGAGGTGTTGGGTATTGTGTACCCATGAATGGGACACAGCAGCAGTGGCGTGGTGGTAAATAGCCGGGGCTTCGTTCACTGACTCTCTGGTATTTCCTGCTTCTTTTCTTTGATGCTGCTGCTGCTCAGAAACCTGAGATGTTTATGAAGCTCGGGTGATGGTAACTGCACCCTCATTAACCCTCAATTTAAAGATGTATCCTGCGTGGAAGACCAGAGACGGTACACATTCACATGTTGTGTGAGCTGAATGTGCAAGCAGAGCTTTGTCTTCTTGTTTTTTTGTTTGTTTGTTTTAGCAACATTTTACAGTAATTATAAAGTAGATAGTAGATAGTACAAACTAACCAGGAAATGAAGATGAAAAACTTGCGTCTTTCAGCTTTGAGCAGCTGGTGCCTGGGTTTCCTGGATTTTTCTTTAACACTACATTCTCCAAAAGGATGTGCTGTTTTAATATGATCATGTAGTCAGTAGTGTTTCAGTAGATAAGGACCACTTTGGTTAAAATGATGCATCCTTTATTCATGAATTTGATGGGTTTCATTCCAAAACACTTGAACTACGAGTAGTAAACAATCCCCACATGAAGCTGAGTGAGGTTTCAATCAGGACCTGTCTCCCCTTGTTGAGATGCTGTAGATCCTCCTGAAGTTTCTGAAGGACATTCCTTTTATTTTAGTGCAGATGCTTCTTAGATATTTTTGCCTTTTAGAGAAACACGTGATATAAACACCTAATCCAAACAAACTTACATCTGTCTTCTCATATATGTCAGATTTTTGGAATGAAACCCTTTCAGCATGTCCTCACCACCTCAGTCCTGACCTCCGTCTCCTGTCTGTCCTCTCTCTTGTTGGTTGGATTTCCCAGCTGGCAAACCGGGGAGTGGAACACCTGCTCCGTTACCTGTGGTGGGGGTTCCCAGATTCGCAGTGTGCAGTGCATCTCTCACGATGCCTCAGGGCCCCGTGTGGTGGATGATGCCGTTTGTGCTGCCTATGCTGAGGCGCCTCCATCTCTGCAGACCTGCAACATGCAGAAGTGTGTTGAGTATCAAGTGAGCAGATGGAGTGCGGTGAGTATACCGAGCAACTGGAGGCGACCAGACACGTGAAGCTGAGAAAAATTATTAGAAAATCATCAGTTTATCATAAAAAAAATCTGACTGTTCATGTCAGAACTGCTGGGTTTTCATTGAAATGAAACTCGATGGGAACAGGTCAAAAATAATCCTTGCTGAGATGCAAATTGAATAATCTTGGAAACGACTTCTTGTCACCAATGCAAAAGTCTTAAATGTAAATCCATTAATTACATGAGAAGCTTAGCTAAACTGAAGCTAGAAAAGTCCTATAAACCTGAAACCCAACACTAGATACAAAGTGGAGTCAGGCAGTGGAAGAGAAGAATTACAGACTCTTAAAACACAAGCTCCACACTGTTGCTAAGATTTGTCTTAATTTGTCTCTCATGTTTGCACTTAGACTGTGGCTTTAAATTTAGTACATAACAGTTTACTCACTTTAATGCAATTACAGACTCAGCCAGAAGTGCTGGTGTCCTTCCTCCTCAGTGAAACTAATCTCTGTCCTTGTGTAATGCTTTTAAAACAAAGAAGCAGTGGTGATATTTAAAACAGGTCATTGTCTTCTATTACTGCTGTTCTTATCAGTTATTATTATTATTATTATTATACTTCAGGTCTGTCATATTCAACCTAAGGTATAATCAGTGTTTATGAAATCTGTGCAGTGCTCTGTGACCTGCGGTTCAGGCGAACAGACCAGAGACGTGAGCTGTGTGGGCTCAGGTGGGATGAGGCTGGAGGAATTGTCCTGCAGCTCTCTGTCCCGCCCGATCGCCGTCCGACCCTGCGAGATGGCTGCCTGCCCGAGACAGATCAGCTGGCACGTTGGGGAATGGGGACTGGTGAGTTGGACGGAGAACAGCGAGCACAAAACAGTACAGAGCCGCTACTGTGGCTGCATGTGAAATATTATGTCATCACACTTTTGTCGAGTCATGTTTTCTCCGTCTCACCGACTGCGCTCTGAGCTTATACTTCCTGTCCACTTTACTTTGCTCCAGTGCTCCACGAGCTGCGGCTCCGGCTCTCGTGAGCGCCAGGTGATCTGCTCGGACCATGACAGGAACCTGTACCATGTGGACCAATGCAGCGCCCACCCCAGACCCTCCACTGTGCAGCGCTGCAACACCCAGCCCTGCTACAGCCCACAGGGTGAGTGTCAGCCCCACTGGCCTCCTTCCAACACACATGCAGTGCTATGTTCATTTATAAATTCTGGAGTAAAGATTTCAAATAAAAGAAAAAGTGAATGAGCCAATAGGAGTAGTAGAGCAAGAAAACAAAAAAGAAAGAAGCTCTTTGTTGTCGTAGTTTCATCTACATTTAAACTGGGCTCTTACTGGTTTGTGTTGTGTGTAGTTGTCCCTAGCGTCCAGGACCCACGAGGACACGACAACTCTCAGACCGGCTTCCAGCCCTACGTGCCAGATCACACATCCGGTAAGCTCACGTCCATTTGAGTGTGTTAGTAAGACTCCTTGGAAACAGTATCATTATTCATCATTATGATTATCAGTAGCAATCAGAGGGTTGGTTCAACATGCAAACAGGTTATGAGTGTTAGGTGATAGACTGGTGATCCATCTGTCCAGGGTTTTACCACACCTCTTGCACAGCGTCAGCTGGGATTGGCTCCAGCTCCACTCAAAATGATAAGGGTTAAAGCTAATGGATGGGTGGATGTTTATGATGTAGTACAGTCACTCAGGAAGTCAAGAATAATATAATTAACCACGGATCTAAAACGATCTGACTTCATCATGTATTATAAAATATGTAAGGTACTGTATAACATCCCCCATCATAAGCGCTTTGTCTCTTTTACTTTGAAAGATTTGTTTCTACTTCCTCTAAAATTGGTTTTCTCCTCAAGAAAACCAAATGTATGTGTGGCTGCTCTCTGGTAATTTCTACCCTCCAGTTCCCCTGCACTCTCCCTCCTCTCTGTTAATATAACACCTGTCACTTTGTACCCATCAGTGCC
>OMNW01005614.1:1076-21429 GCA_900303245.1 Selene dorsalis | reverse complement strand
GTAGCAGCTGCTGTCACGGGGGATGAAAGGTGCAGAGTGTGGGGGATGGGTGCCTTTATGTCTCAGTTTGGGCAATGATGCTATAACCTGAAATTTGACAGTCTGCGGGGTAATGACTGCAAGACTGAACATAAGCCATAAGTTTTTCAAAGATTGCAGCTCTGACCAGACTTAACAGCTGCTCTTCCTGTTTGTATGTGTGTTTATGCGTGGGCACACTCTTGTGTGACCTTGACACTAACCTACAAAACTCTCAGGAAATGTCTAGAGAGGAAAACTTTTGAGAGGAGTGCAGAGTTACCTCAGCAGGTGCAAACAACAAAATGAAACCACTAACACATTTAGTTTGGTATTTCTCCAACCTCCTAATAAAATTTGATGATCGTTTTAATCTTCTTAAAGCATCATCATCTTAGACAGCAAAGTTAATGAGATTAGGGCGGGTTGGATGATGATGATGATGATGGTTGTAATTAAAAAAACAAATCACAAATCACAGAAGTCTGCTGTGTGTCATTTGAAAGAGCCTGCTTTGAAGGACAACACCAGAATGAATTGTGACTCTCATTCTCATTGCTCTCCTCTGCTACAACAGGTAACGGGAAGCTGTTTCGGTGTGAAAGTGCCACACTTGCTGTGTACTTTCTGTTCATCACCAAGCTATAAACAGGCAAGGTTACCAACTAGCTCGTAAACTCTGGCACACCCACAGGATGAAGTGGAAATAACAAAAGATATTGGACTGACACTTTTTTGAGAGTTGACCATTTGACCCCATCTAATAAAAGGTGGCATCGAACTTGTTTTCACTGTCCTCGGGGGGAATTTCTAATTCTGCAAATAAAACTTGCACATCAGCCAAACTTCATTGTTATAGAAATGGTTTGATGATGCTTTGTGAAACTTTGCATGTTCATATTCTTGAGTGGAATTGAGCAGATCACCCCAACTCAGGTCTGTCTTATATACTATACATATTAAGGTGGATCCAATTCCGTTACATTAGCATTAAGATTCAAAATGACTGATGCCAAGCAGTCCCTTTAAATCTTAGTGGTTCACATGCTACGCTAAACCAACCTTCTTCTGGTTATAGTTGTATTACACAGAATTTCCCCTGGTCTTTGAGGGTTACTGGGTGGGGCTGAGGGGCTGAGGGTGGAGACTGGTTCCCAGGTCTTTTGATACTGTAATTGTAATGACGCAATAAACAAGAAAGAGTGTGTCAACAGGCTCTTTTACCTGGGCCATTAAGTATGAGCCGCTACCTGCAGTTTATAGGTGATCAAGTAAAGACAAGTAGTTCCACATTTCATCCTGCTGAGAAAATGCAGCAACCTGCATCAGCTCCTTTCCACTGCCAAGCGTTTATCTTAGAGATGTGTTGATGTACAGTATGTTGTGAAAATAAAGGGGTGCGCAGAAGGTTGGGTCGAGAGAATAAAAGCATACAGAGGCTTCAATTTGCTTGGACACGAGCCCGAGGAAGATTCTAGAGTCAGAATTTATAATCTATCTGACAGCAACAAGCTCCATTCCTCCCTGGAGTGACATGCCTCATCCTGCTCGCGGCACACACACACACACACACACATATCATCTCTCTCACCAATCATTTGCCTCCATTCTGGCAGTCCAGCAGAGTGACATAGTGTACAATGATTGAGCAGAGGGAGATTTTTTGATGCACACGAGTGATTATATTCTTACTCCTTTGTCTCACATTCTTAGTAAAAACACTCACACACACACACACATTTCCATATGCATGTGTACATCCAGGTACAAACAGACCTTTGTAGTCTTCGTCTCACAGGTGCTGGTGAATAAAGAATCACAGGCTCCTTGCTCTTTGGCCACATTGATGCCAGTGGTGCACATGTTATCCTCAAGCACTGTTACACAGCACTGCTCCTGCACTACCCTGTCAGCAAGGACAAAAAAAAAATAAAACACAGGTTGTGCATTTATTCTCAGCTCTATCAATAACCCCCTCCACCCCACACACACTCAGTGCAAAAACAATCCTGCCTCAAAATGTAGCCCATTAAAATCAGCCTAAGGCAAGCCTGATGGGGATCTCAGAGTTGTCACACTAAAAATGCATGATGAGTGGGATGAGTACGCCCTGTGTGGATTCACTGGAAGTTTATTGTGTTTCGCAAATCTGACATCACTGGGTTTAAACTGGGTTGAGCAGCATTCCCTATGGCCCTTCTTCTGTTGTCTTAGACTTGAGTTTAAACCAACATTCGACTAGCCCACCTCCACATGTCCTTACTCATGGTGGGAATGTGGCTTTTTTTTTTGAAGGCATTGCTGCTATAATGATATCACTGCTACAAACCACTCCCCTGAGACAAGCCTGTTGTGTCCTGTGTGAGTGTTGGCTACTAATGACTCGTAGACAAGCCAGCTTTGTGTATATGTGGCTGGGGCAGAATCAGTGATCACATGTTACAGAGGGGATTTATAACATGTCTGTTAGCATAAAGTGAATAGCTGAGAGTATTGCAGCTGACCTTGACACCTGAACTCTCTGTAAAGGAAACCCATAAAATGTATATCGCGAGGAATCATTTAAGTACTGGAAGTTAGCAGGCACACGCCTTACACTAGAGTGTTATTATCAAAATATCAGTTACTCAGTCTTTCTGTTAGATCATGTTTCATTGTATTGTCTAGTGTTTTGCTGGCAGTTTGTGAAGTCCAATCAGTTAAGAGTGGGTGACTGTTCCTGTCTGGATAGGATCTCTGCCTCTCTTGCTGCAATTTTACAAGACAGAGAGAATAAAACGCCACCCCCTCACGTCTCCTCTCTCATTTCCAACAACTCTCTTTATCAACTCTTACCAGAAATCTCTTTCCACATAAACCACTGTGGATCTCAAATTCACGTCAAGGCACACACCTCCTCTGCAGAACCTTTTAAGGGCATAGTCACGCTCCTGTTTTTCTTTTCTCTTTGCTTCTCCTCTCTTTTCTTCTCCCTACTTTTTTCCCCCCCTTTGGTGTCTGAAGTAATCGTTCAGATTTCCTGTTATTGCCTCTCTCCATCCTCCCTCTATGTCGCATTTCACCTCTAAGGTATTTCCTGGGTTTTGAAACAGCCCCTGTTCTGACCCCCCTTGTCCTTTTCCACCCCCCAAATACACCGTGCTCCCCCACAAACCTCTGCCCTTTTCCTCTCTACCCCTCACACTATAATTTAGACAAATTTGGGATCACTTAGGGTGGCCATGGTAAATGTGTTTGCCATCAGTGTTCACAGCAGCAGATCACCCTGGCTTATGGGCCCTGAACCTGTGGCAGCACACTTTCTAGGGTTACCAGCAGACCTGTTATTATCCCATCACTATTAGTGTTTCCCGCTCTCACGTGAAGTGAATAATGTGCCTGGAGATTTATGGGAGTAAGGTAAAGCAATCTCATATTAAGGGCCCACAGACATTTCCCCCATACATGGTACAGGCCAAATCCCTCTGGTCCAATACTGCAGGAGCTTCTGTGGTGCAGATAGAAAATGTATAATAAAGGGTGCAGCACCTAATGACTTGTAAACAAGAGGAAGCCCCAGGCAAGACTCTGAACGGAGCCCTCTGAGCCATGTGGCACATAAAGATTTGTGATTAGTATGAGTAAAGCAGCGCATACTATAGTGCTACCTGCTTACCTGCATGTGGTTGACTCAGATATGAGAGGGAGGGATGTGCAGTCTTCATTATCATTGCCACGCTTCTGTCCATCCTTACAGCAGTCCTCTATTGAGATCTGCTCTGTTCCTACAGACATTAAAAACATCACCAGGTAAGTTTTTGCATGTGTGACTAGGACATTCTCTAGCATCATCTGAAATTATCACCATTAGTCAGGATTCCCCACTGCAGGAGTCATATAGACTGCAGGCAACACACCTGCATGCGTACACTGGAAGAGGTCTGCACGCTTAGTGTTGCTGATAAATGGCATAGTCATTTCAAATCATATGATATTAAATGTTACTGACTGACACACAGTTTTTGCAAAGGAAGTGAACGACAATGCCCAAATCTGCAGGCATAACCCAAACAAAAGACAATCTTGCAGTGTCTTCGGAGCCAAGTTGCTTCCAAATGAAAAAACAAAAAACAAAAAAAAAACTTAAAATCTAAATCTGTCTGGCAATTTGAACTGGCTACAGGATCTGTTTTGTGCCAAAGACAATGAATGATGAATATGTTGTTGCAGACACAAGAGGGGCTTTTTTTTTTTTTTACTGGAGGTCGACCAACTCTGTGGTAATCTGGCTGTTTATTCGTGTGGATTAGAGAGTGTGGAATGCCCCGACTCTGTAAACAGTCAGGCGACGCAATCATATCAAGTACATTCATTCTCCTGTGGTTTGTGTGATCTGCCAAACGTGAAATAGCTTTGGCAGATCGACCCCGTGGACTTCTTTTTTTTTTTTTGCCTTCAGCTGAAACCAGCATCAGTGCGCCCAACTGTTATTAACAAAAAGTCCCCCAAGAGAAAAAATGAGAGAAAACAAAGTCACCCAGAAATAAATTTTATTGATCCACTGTAATAGAATAGGAGTTGCTGCTGGTTAGTGAGTGGGTGTTTTGAATTATTGGGACTAGTGATTGTGAAATGCACTGAAGAAATCCATCTGTATGAGACACAGCAAGTCTGGCTTCAGATAGTGAGTAGATTAGGTAGGGAGGACAAGTGTCTGGAATAGCAGTCCTCAATTTTACAGACTTGCTGCTTTCTCCCAAAGGGCCAAGAGGAATTTTATAATAACCTTTAAATCAAAGATGGGGAACAAGAAGGAATAGACACCATCAACAGTTTTCTGCATTGATAAACCTCATAACAACACAATGAGGTCTTTAGTGTTGTTTAGTGTTTAAGTTGTCAGAATAGTTTGTAGGTTTCTTTAAACCAAGCTCTGCAGTTCAGACTAAAATATGAGCAGGGTGACCAGAGAAAGCAAAAGGCTGCAGTAGGAAATCAAAGCACAGGATTCAAACATTGTGACTATTGCTACTACACAAAGGATGATTAACCTGGCAGCATGTAAGGAATATGGACAGAGGATTTATTACTCGGCAGCCACATTAGCTGACTCACTACTGACTTCTGGAAGTCTGGCACATCACAGAACCCTCTGGCCAATAAACCTTGTAGCAGCTGGATGAAATGGGATGGCATTTTAAAAGCTTTTCACATGGGCCTACCAAGTAGGTCCTCCTGGAGTTTCTCTCTCTCTCTCTCTCTCCCTCTGTGTCTGTGAATGTTGAGGACTTCTATCTGCACGACCACTCTATGATGACTCCGGATGAGACCGGAGCAAAAGTATTTTGCTTGCAAAAAAAGTGATGATATGAATTTGCACTGCATGCCATCGATGCCTCATATAAAGGTGTTAATAAGAAAGTGTCAAATACCCTCACAGAGCACTTCTTCCAGCTCTGCACAAGTTGTCCAAATGTTTTTGCTCTCTCTCTCTTCTTTTTTTTTGACCACTACCAGTAATTGACAGCCTCATGCCAAAACACCCAGCTTGCATTAGAAAAATGGAACTGTAACCCAGGAGCACCTCTCCAGATTCCACAAAATGATTAATTCCCTAATCTGTTTCTCCTGGGGCATGGTTAAGTATATTTTAAATGACAGGAATAGTTGGTCACATTCTCTGGAGATTTCTCCCCACAGTAGCTCTCAACTGATAACTAACTCAAACCCACTAAGCATGACGGAGTCATTCCAATGCCACCACTGTCTGCTGCTTTGCAAACCTAAATTGAAAGACCAGAAGTGCCTTAAAATTGTGTGGTGCTGTTTTATCAAAAGAGGCAAAACCAGGACCAGCCGGTCCTTCAGTCTAGATGCAGCTTGCCACAGCTCTGTGTCTCTGTGATGCATTGTCTGTCTGGAGAGGGCTGATTTCCATCTTGGATAGCTGTGCTGGTTGTGAGGGCCATTCAGTCTTGGCAGAGCAGCACATGGCTTGCCTGCGTCTAGACGCCTCATGTAAACAAGGCTTAATGAGCCCGGTGGTGGAGCTCCGCCCAAACAGGGTAGCTGGCCAGTGTCACAACAGAAGAGTGCATCTCACATGGGCTGCACTCAAGACTTTTATATGGAGTTGTCTGCCACTATCTATCTATCTATCTATCTATCTATCTATCTATCTATCTATCTATCCTTCTTTGATCAGGTTTTTTATGTTACACACACTGGTGACTGCTTGAGCTGATAGCTCAGACTGACCTGTGACACCACCCCCTGTGATGAAAGCAGCTGTAGAAAAAGTAGCCCCTGCTGACTGTGAAAACTGCCCCATGTGTGACCAGGAGACCATGAGCATTTGGATATGCCTCATCCTACGCCTTGATGACCCTGCTGTGGGCGCTAAAGCGTAAATCACACGTCTGTCTAGACCATCATGCCCTGGTGGGACACTGGTCATTCTGACATAGCACCCAGCATACCAAGGCACTTGGCCTTTGGCCTGCAAGGCAGGAAGTACAGAAACCAGGGCAGTGGGAAGCCTTACTATTGTGAAACTGCATTTTTAACACACTTCAGTAAATGTGACACTTTTTCTTAGTAAATCAAGTTGCGTCAAGGCTTTTGCATAAAGTCAGTGTGATGAATGAAGTTAGTCAGAGTTAGTCAGTTTACACTTCAATACAACACTTTCATGATACATAAAAATGTAGTATGTGGATTTTGTGCATAGAGTTACACCCTTCATATCATGACCTGCTATGGAAGTTGTAAGGAAAAACAGTGGAAACAGAGAAAACCAACAAATAGAATCTGCATCCATCTAAATCAGTGGCAGTGATTTTAAATGTCTGTCATTTCAGACCTGCAACACTTTGAGGCACCAAACTTTGTAAACTGAGCTTGCATCACATGTCCCAACTAGTCCTATGACAAAGTCATCCCGTCTCCAGTCTCTTTGTCTACTATCACTTTGATCCTTACTATAAATCAAGGTCAGAGAATCTTCTAATATATCATCCGTATCATAGTTTGCCTTGCTTTGGCCTGTGGTCATTAAAAGTGGTCACGCAGCAGTGATCCACACAGTTCCTCAGAGAGAGGTAACTTACCTTGGCCAAGGAGAACTCCGAACAGAGAGCACAGCAGCACTGCACGCGGACCCATTGAATGAGGACAGATTGAACCGAATGCTGATTTAAAAGTAGGTGTCCGAGCGCTTTCAGCTTCCCGATGCTGTTTTCTTTATTCCCCTGCAGCCCGTGAGAATAAAACAGCAGCGCTCCTTAAGAAAGGAAGAGACTGAGTCCGAGAGGTGGATGTGATGGAGCTGTGAGTCGCAGTTGCAGCGTGACTGGAGGAATGAGCGTCTAATTATGGCACAGTGAGGGGCGGGCTGGGGCCACAGACACCGACTTATTACTCTATTATTACTCTACTATCAAACCGCTCTTTTTCCTGAAGTAAGTCCAGATGAAAGCTATCATACTGGAGCTCACTGATTGGACATTACAAATAAAAATATATTTTGATCAATAGGTTAGTTTTATATTTGTCATTTACTTCTATGATGCTGCCACAAGTCCTCCTAAAAAGTTTTATTTGACTGACAGTGATTAGAAAGTACAAGAGCTGAAATACTCCAGAGGCAGCTGCCATCAGTGCACAGCCAACAGTAGGAGCTGCAAGTGTCTCTGGGCTACTGTGCTGCAGAGTCTGCATGCACTTGGAAATTGTCTTCCCATCAATAGCAAGTCGACTTTTCTGTCTGTGACTAATGGTTGTACTGATTACTCAACATCTGGAGCTGGTTTGGAGGTATTTTAAAAATCTGTTGTGGCTATGTCCAGACTGTAAGCCTCAAAACCTTTTGGATATCGACCCTGTCTGCGCATAACTGCACTCATTCACTGCTACGTTTTGGGTTTGTTGCACCTCGAGGGAGATGACAGATGCAATTGGAACCTGGTTCTGTCCTGTTGTGTACACCTCTTGTGTGTGAATCTGTACTAATATCTGCACAGTGCTATTACTGGTCCCCGCAGACCCACTACTGAAGGTATTCTGCTCTTTAGCTGCCGAACTTTACAGCTGTGCAAAAGAAAATGAGGCATTTACCCTTAAAGTTAATAAATTAAAGCTTCTGTAACTCTGCCACAGATGTGGGCTCACCGTCAGCCAAAGTGATCATGAACTGTGAGAAGGAGCTGGTATAAACAAGCCACACACACACACAAGTCTACCAGAATTGGCAAGAAAAGGAGAAATAATTGCTAGACTGCATTATAAACATTTTGTACCAACTAAGGCTCTCTGTGAATTCAATCAGTCTACTGACTCTGGGCATGGTGACAGAGAGAGGTTAAATGATCTTCTAATCAGAGCCATATGTCTCCACCACCAGTCTAGCCAGTCTAGAAACATCACCGAGGACTTGATATTGGGACACCGCAGACATACAGGGAAGCCCGCAAACTCTATGGCTGTTACAGTATAAATGGGTAACTGCACAGTAAAAGTGTAGTGTGTGACGAGTTGTGTCTCAATCTCCGTGCTCCTCAGCGCACCGCAGCCTTCCTGTAAGAGAAGTCTGGCAAGAAGATGAAAAATATTTCAAATTACACGAGTGTTTTGCATGTTTTGCCAAAAAATAACATTTACCACAAACACTAAATTATACATTGATGAATGGTGTTTGTATGACTTCCAGACAACCACTTGTCTCATTATTTCTAATGCAATGCAGTATCACTATTGCAGAACCGCCTGAGGGTAAATTCTGTTATTTATCTACCCCTTTGAAAAAATACAACGACTTCTTCGATGCTTGATTCCATTTCCTCTAATAAATTTACTTGGAAAAACATCCTACTGTAAGTGTGTGTAAAAATGAGCTTGCAGAGGTCTTATCCAGGCAATCCATTACAGTCAACATGTCTGCTTTCATTTTTGTCTCTCACTATTCTGTTGTCTGGTGAAGCAGAGCAGATCTGAACTTTCATTGCCACACTTGGATACTATAACCTTGACAACAGCAGCAGACGTACTGTTTAATGTAATGGATTAGATACCCTTAGAAGTTTTATATTAACAACTTTACAAAATGAATGGAAAGTTAAGAGTAGACTGTTACTAATGCAGCACAGATACAGTGTAAGTTCTTAGGATGTGACAACCCCCTCTCTAATGTAACAGTTACCACAACAACAGAGTACCCTCTTTACTGCAGACCAGTCCTGTATCTTATCTTTGCCTTAGTGTAATGCAGAAAAGAGATACAGGTTCCTTGAAGCCATATAAGGGATGAGGAATGCCCAAAATCAAAGCCAGACTGGTGCCAGGCTTTAACCTGGGCTGCTGGCTAGAGCACAACTTACCCAGCCTGCTAAACATTTCACCCGACCACCGACCCTCACCCCTCCACCCTGCACCCTCCAATCTACATTTAAGCTTTAACAAGAAACAGCAGCATGAGCTGACCTCTCAGATCATAGGTGAAGGGCATTAGACCAACCGAGGTCGCATTCAAACAGTGTTAATCTTGTTGTGGGGGGTGTGTGGTACAGTCCCTTTGAAGCTCAGCAAAGCTTGTCTTGCCACGTCCGTGTCAATCAGCAGAGAGCCACTAACACACCCAGGCAGACTGAGGGGCCCAAAGGCCTTATTCACAGCTCCTCAGCTCAGCTATTGTTAAACAGAAAGCAGCCCTGCTTAATTGTAAAGTTGTAATGAGGCTAATGATGCTTCCCTATGTCTGAGTGGGATATTAGAAGACTCCGTTACCCTGCAGTTATAAGGTCAGGGATGTTTAACATTCATCTTTACCCAGAGTTAAGCTGTCATATTTTTATTGTACGATGTGAACACCTGCAGGTTGACTTGCATGCTGGTGTTGTCATGGTTAAATCTTCAAGCTGTTGGATATTGTATGAAAACAGTTCACAATACAGCACTGAGTGTGTGAGTGTATGGAAGAACACAGGCTATCTGAATAAATCCTCAGGAAAAAGTCTCACACACTGAAATATATACAAGATGTTTAGTTGTTAACAATAATAAAGAGATACAGATGTTGCATCTGATAAATAAAAAATATATTAATAAATAGATAAAAAATAAATAATATGTTCATACGTGTCACATAACATTTACCTTCATGGCATTAAAATCTGTAAACACAAAGAAGCAAAGACAACCCAGACAAGTCAGAGCAGGGGATGTTCTGTGCGACAATAACAACATCTTAGACTATCTGTGGTTTTATCAGACTGCTTTGATTCTTGACTTGAGATAAACCGCAGACATCAAAGCACATGGTTATCGTCCTTCCTCTGATCGCTGCTGTATTTACACATGCAGAGCCGAAGAGGAAGAGCACAGCAGACCTGACCACACCACTGATGAGTCTGCTGTAATGACACTTATGATGAGGAAAGCACAAATGAACAGACGTCATGTAACGTGGTGCCCGGTCGATGCCTGAATGTGCTGCATGTTTTGTATACACTTCTAGAGATGAAGTCCCACTGATAAATCAAGATGTCGATGTGTCAACCTTTGTTCCCAGTACAGTTTGTCATAAAACATTTCAGTGACCTGAATTTGTGTCATAATTGTTCTAATAAAGTTTCACATCCCACAGATTAGCTGGTGACTGCCATGTTGTCAAGCATCTGATCCACTAAGGAGCTATGTGCTTTCATGCTGCTCCCTCTCCTCCACTGGGACAGCTCGGTGCATCCTGGGAGTCTGAACATGTGCGCTGGCGCTTCGCAGGCTG
This sequence comes from Selene dorsalis, assembly GCA_900303245.1. Lineage (NCBI taxonomy): Eukaryota > Metazoa > Chordata > Actinopteri > Carangiformes > Carangidae > Selene > Selene dorsalis. The sequence goes on along the minus strand of OMNW01005614.1, from coordinate 10,655 downwards.
GGGGATATTGTCAAGAGACGAGACTTGAGAGTAAGGCGGGGCAGCGGGTATCGTCTCCATTTTGATTTCTGGGAAGGTTTGGTCAGAGAAGATGATCCTCAGGTGCTCTTCAAACAGCTCCAGGAGCCCCCTGCCTGCCAGGCTGATGTCTGGGACCGTCTGAAAGGCAAGCAGAGGAGAGGTTTACAGCCAGGTGTCTAGAGCTAAATAATACTGGATCATGAGTTTTTTTATTATTATTTTTATTTTTACAAAAACCTTACCTCACTATTGAGGACTGCACAGCTCCTCGAGATGAGCCTGATGTCTGATACAAACTCAGCCGTGTTCTGGTAGCTCAGACTCTGCTTAGCCTCCAGTTGCTTTTTCACAGTTGAAAGATTCATCGGCCCCTTTGTAGTCGACCTGCTATTAGCACATCCCTACAGTATTTAGAAAGGGGGAGGCAATAAAAGAATGAACGTTCATGGGCAGATGTTAATATAAAATCATAATTAATATCTTATATTAAAAAGATTGCATGTCAGCATAATGCACAAGAAGTTATGGATTTTTACCTAGTTTTCTTATGTGAATGTTTATGATAAACAGAGGCACTACAAACTAGAAATGGGTGCTGTGGTTATACAAATATGGTGTTTTATGTACTGCAATATGCAGTTTATAGACTATAGTTGTTCAGTTTGACACAGTATGTGCAACAGCAAAAGCATCAAGCAAAGCAGGTCTCTGTGTATTTACAGCACCTGGTTAAAGTTGCACTTTTACTGACAAATACTGCATATTACACATCATTAAAATTACAGTTACAGTAACTTCATGTGACATTAATCCTGTGAACTTTTCCAAGTCACACATGCTTCCAGACTCACCACGGGGGACGGAGGCTCTCGAAAGTTTGAACTGAGGTCGCTGCAAAACAAGTGCAGCAGCAGCCTCTCACACTTCTGTAGTGGAAGAAAAAGACGTTTGACTTCATGTCAGCTGATGAACACCAAACACAGTTCTCCAATCTACAGTCTACTGCATCACCATCTGAATCTGAAGTGAACACCATGTTGGTATTTATGTGACAGTGATCTGTTTCATGTCAGGGCTAAGGCCAATCTTCAGCTGTTAAATCACTGTCACGTAGCATCAGGCTACATCCTGCTCTTCAGATACACTGTTTTATTTTAGAAAACTACTACTGCTTTACAGTTCAGTTACTAGACAGCAGTGAGCAGTTGGGAGGCAAGCAATTATCAAAGCAGATTTATGAAGGTGATCTAAAATATAAGGATCACACCACACTCACTCCTTTTAGATGTTGCATGCTAGCTGTGTTTTTTCTGTGATGGGTGTGTTAATGTTTAAATTTGTACTATTAAACAAGGAAAGGGTGAGGCCAACCAAAGGGTGAGGCTAGATTCAGTAAGGCAGTGGGAGGAGGGCACTTCATGAACTCTCATATGCACCAGATGACAAGCTCCAGAAGGACAGAGGCAGAATTTACACTTTTATATGAATAATATGACAACAAACTTATCTACATATCTAAAGCTTCACTTAAATAGTGACAATACACCAACATAATGAGTATTATAAGTGTTGATATTCTGCTATGCAAAAATAAAAGGAAACTTTTAAGAAGTCTGCAGAATCAAAGCTGAAACAGCCTGTGAATGACTTTCGTATGAGCCTTCATTTTAACTTTGTGGCATTATAACCATTTCCTAGTTCCACAGTTGTTATTGTAAAAAAAGCACTGACTCTTTTGTCCACAGAGGTGAATCCTCCCTCAGATTCAGGCTCCTTCTTCACTGTTTTGGCCTCAGTTTTGCTGTCACAGTCATACTCCATATCAGGCAGGAACAGGTCACGGCACAAAGAGCAAAACCACTCCCGGCTGAAAACAGACAATGCAGAGACTCAGTGCAAAAGTTAGATAAAAGCACCAACAATGACTAAGTGTGTAATGCTGATGTCAGATGAAACACCCCACCCAAAGTGAAAATAACTTGTCAAATCCAGCCCTGTACTTAGAGGCTGAGGGGTCTGCTTTTTCATTACACAGACAAACACATTTCATTGATTCTCAAATAAACACAAGGATGAAATAACACCAGTAATGAGAGTTTCGTGTGAGAACAGAAAGAAGTTCGTGCGGCCAAACTTGCCTGGGAGAGCAGAGGAGAGATGGGACGTGACATGTAAGGTGGTAAACTTTGAGACATTTATCGCAGCACAACAGCTCTCCTCCGCTGTGACACACAGCACACAGGACCTCATCAGACTCTTCCAGCCACACTGGGTCTTGGTCTGACTGCTCTCCTCCTCCCTGTGAGTGGATCTTAGTCTGATCCCATGGTCCGCTCGGAGGCTTCGAAGGGCTGTTGGGTTTGTGGTCCGTGCCTTCGCCGTGGGCACTGCTCTGTGGGTGTTCACCTGTGCTGTCAGGGAGGCTGGCTCTCTGGTTGCTTTGTACCTGAAATCCACAAAGAAATCAGAAAAATCCTGCAACCAAACTGAGTCATTTACAACATATTACACTGAGCTGAATCTCTGTTACACACAGAAATCTCATGTGGCTAATTTGCCATAAAGGTCAACAGCACAGTCACATTCAGAAATTTAAAGGAAAATATTTGGTTTAGTTTTTGTAGTTTGGAGCAGCGGCCCTGTTGGTAAGAATACCTCTGCACTAACCAAGTTGATTGCAGAAGTCTGGGGATGTGGTAACACTACTAAAAAGAAAACAGATGGGGTAAGAAACATCAGCACTTGGGAGACTATATGGGTTTAAAACAATCTTGAAGTTGCCAACCCTTATTTGGAAAAGAAAAAAAGAAAGCAAAGAGTAAAATTATCATCAAAACTGTCTGTTTAAATGACAGTTTACACACTGAACGCTTGGTTTGACTATTACCTACAGTTATTTCCATAATTGTGCCAGCGCATAGCTTTTCTGTAACGTAAGTCATTACTGGCATTTCAAGTGACCTCACTTTTGTTATTACCTCCGAAGAGAGAGGTTTAGGTAGAAGTGCAAAGCTGCTGGCCTGTTTACAGTCCGTCTAAACACTTAGGTTTCTTGCCTCGTCTGACTTGACTGCAGCAATAATCTCTGTTCCCAAATCTCCATAATTACTCTGTGATAACTGACTCTGTTATGGCCAAAAACACTTCCAAGTTGCAATATACTGCAGCACGTACTGTTACTCCAGTGCATTTCATACATACTGTATTGTTATAGTAACAAACTTAGGAATTAAAATTCCTACCAGATATGTAAGTGGCATACTCTAATAACTAATAGTATTTTTCTTTGTCTCCTTACATAGCTTCTGTCGTCTTCTGGCTCGTCTTTGATGACAATGATGGGCCCTGGTGATGACCTTCGTCTTCTCCTCACAGCTGAGCCCACTGCTTCACTGGTCTGTTGTGTTTCTGGAGGTTTCCAGGAAACCGTCCTTGGGCATTAAATGAGAGCCAATTACAACAGAGTGAAATTCACTGGAGACACCAATGGCACCAAGGGACTAAGGTCATATGAGGGCAGTAGTCTAGTCCTCAGAGAATCTGTGTATGTGTGTATGTGTGTCTGCTGGTTCTTCTTACCCTGGTTTCTCCTCTTGGGATACAGCAGTATACCCCGGTGGAATCTGCTGTCCCTGCACTAGGGGGGAATGAAAATCTGTTTGTGTATTAATTTGTTAACACAACATACAGTCTGCACACCACCAATATATATATATATATGACAATATGTAGAAAATGATCCAGACATACCAATTCTGTGTGACATAGGACGTGGCAGACTCTGGGGATAGGTTGGTTTCAGCACATATACTGGACCAGCTGCATCATTCCTCCTGCTCAGATATGTGGGCTCAGTCTAAACACAGCAGTGCATGTCATTTACAACACAGCAGGGATAATGCAAGAATAATGTTCAGGTACATTAGTAGAGGGAGTCACTTACTGTCTGTCGTGATAGGGATGAACTCACGCCACCATTTATGGGCAGTGGTGTAATATTAGTGTACAGGGGTGATGAGGAAAATATGTCCATAGGTTTGGCTTGGTAGTTGGAGCTGTTTTCCACCCCCCGCAGAGGCTACAGATGAATAAAGGGGGACACAGATAGGTTACATCGCTGCCAGGTTACATTCCTATCACCATCTACAAGCATGAGCTGATGGAGGTGGAGATGAAAAAGGTGCATTTTTAGTACCTTGGTCCTGACTGTCTGGGTCATAAACAAAAAGTTCTGCCAAATCTTTTTTTATCCACTGTAGCTTTCACACTTTCTTCCAATAGAATATATGAAACCAAATAATGTAGAAACAATACCAACAACTGTTCTGATACTGGAACAATTACACCATTTCAAATTACACTTTAATGTTCTCAATCCGCCTGTTACAATGGCCAATGCCATCCCATGTACATATCACTTACATACAAGTTTTTATTATTATTATTATTTTTTTATTAATCAACCCACACCCACAAATTAGTTTTTTTTCCTGAACTCTAACTTTGTGTTGGATAGTGTTATGTACTGACTCATAGATATCTCATGTGAAACTGGGAGTGTCATGTTACACACTTACTCTTTTTAAAAGCACTTGTCAGTTTTAGCGAACTTTCCAGGGAACCATTACTTTTCATTATTTCACAACAGTGTGGAAATCAATTTGCCTCATCATGTCAGCCTTTCTATTCATTAAGATTACATGAGCACTATGAGGTCATTTTTCAAATTAATCTGCTCTTACAGCTGCACTATGACATAATAAAATGACAAAAATAAGAGCAGACGTGTTATTCGTTTGCAATCATAGCCTTGCCAGTTCTTCTTAACTTTCTTAAAGCTAATTGTACCATGGTGAAGTACAAAGAAAAGCAAAGGCCACCCACAACACATTACAATCTTAAAACTGCAGCAAGACTATAGAAAAATACCGCTGGTATGTTTCTTTACCATGAGGAACATTTTAGAGTTCATAATGCAGCTGTAACAGCCTGTTCACATCAGTACATCACAACTTATACATGCACTTCACATGCCAGCATTGTCCTGCGAATGAGCCTATACTTCAGTGCCTGAACCAAAACACCCTGTGAACTAGACTAAACAAAATGGGAAGAGATATTATCACCCCTTTCTTGTGGAAACTTTGGTTTCTGTCGCATGCTGGCTGCAGTTTTCCTGCAGATTTAGCTGTTATATTTTATGATTTTGAGTCATAAGCTCGTCCAAGACTAAAATCCATCTTGACAAGGAAAGACATAAATTGCCCAGGATGTGAAGGCTGTCAGCTCTATTTAGGACAATGCCATCTGCTGTCTATGCTAGTTAAGAGAGCTTGTCAGTCAAACAGACACAACCACACACACACACACACACACACACACACACACTAACCTGGGGTGTAAACCCAGGGCTGGATAATGTGCTAGTTGGGCTGATGTGGTTGGAAGGAGGCACCATGAATCTTCGGCCCGGCTGCGGGGGCATACTCTGGGAGGGAGAGCCACCCTGCAGGGGCCCCGGGACAGTCCGCTGCAGTCGGACACTCTGGTACCACGTCCACGGTGGAGGTGGAGGCTGCGGCTGCCAGTGAGCCTGCGGGTTCAGCCTGTCTACCTGCATCTGGAGCTGAGCCAGAGTATTATGAGGGGCTCCCATGGCAAAGCTGTGGGGTGAGCCTGAGGGTCCTTGCCCAGGGTGGGACAGCTGATGAGGGATACCCTGAAAACCAACCGGCTGGTGGCCTGGTACACTCTCCACCACCAAAGAGCCTGAGGACACATACAGACTAGATGAGCATAACAAGTAGGGATGAAAAAGTACAATATAAACAAAACTCCTCCAGAGAACTCTGGGAGAGAGAAGGTTTGAGCAATAATACCAAAAAAGTTATGGAAAGTATTAAGTGGAGCTGCAACTAATCATATTTTTTATCAATTATTAAGTCTGCTCAGTGTGAAGTGTTTACACACACAAATAAAGATATTTAATTTACAATGATTTAAATCCAAGATAAGAAAGCAACTCGTCAAACTGATTGATTTACAGAGTAATAACTAACTGAAAAACAAAGAAAGTGTCTTTTATATCTAATGTAATCAATATATCATCTCATCATGTGTCATTTTATGCCTTACCCAGATCAATGTTTGAAGCCCAGTAAGAAGATCGACACTGGAAGCGTACAGTGCTCTGTGGTATAAACGAGGTACTGCATTTTGCCCGCAGGAGGTTTCCAATCTGAAAGAGAATCTGCAACAGAAGGGATGTTATTAATAATTCTGAGACAAGGACACTTGTGTGTTACAAAAGGCATATGTTCCCACTTCATCAAGTGCAACACAGACCAGGCTCTTAACAGGCCCTAAGAGCCGAGCTGAGCTTCAAGCTGGGAAAACAAAGACCGTGATGAGATACTGTTGAGTGGATAAATGATCAGACGGGGCCTCACCAGACGTTTACAGTACAAGAGGGCTGTGCCCCCGTTCTTGGCAGTGGCCCATTTGGTGAAGTTGATGACATGATCCAGGTGTCTGGACAGATAGCCAATGTCCTCCTGTTGTTTTCGCAAGATGCTCTCATGATCCTTTGTTACAGCCTGGAAAACATGAATAAGTGAATATCTGCAGTGATAAACAGCTGGAGGGGATGTGCTCTGGGCCTCAGGGTGAGACAGTCGAGCGAGCTTGCGAGCAAGCAATGTTCTTCTGGAAACAACACCACTGAAAGTTACAGCTCGACATGATGCGGTAAAATAAATCCTATCATTTCTGTTACATTGACAAGATATTTGAGAGCTTTTTTCATACCTCGAGCTGATTAACCAGCATTTTGCCCTTCTTGTTTATCTCCAGAATCAGACTGCATATAGACTTCTTTATTTCATTGTGAACAGATGTGCGGTTCTGATCAACCTGAAAAAGCCTACAAAACATACAATTGTCAATAAATACTCAATATTATCAATATATATGCATTATCAAACACATTATGCACACATTTCATCATCACCAGAGGTGAATAGTTCACAAGCTCTTTCATATGTCATACTAAAAGACCACCATGTCTCCTTCAAGCACTTCTATAAACTCTGTCTCCGGCTTTTGTTTACATTTACAGTAGCATTTTTGGACATGTATAATCTTGTGGTATGTGGGAATACATATACCCGTTGTTTATGGAGTCTGACACCTCTTCAATCTGTTTCTTTTTCTCCTGTAGCTGTTGGGTCATACTCTCCATGTGTTGTTTGTGGTTCTTATAAGCATCTTCAAGGAACTGGTAGCTACAACAAGAACATAAAGTCACTGGCCACAGTCAATATATTATATAATAGATACACAATGTTACATAATATTAGCATTCTGCAGTGCTACTGTAATGCAAATCAGTATCATGATAACATGATACTGATATCCTTGCTATCAGAACATCTCTGAATATTTAGTTATAGTCATATAAGTCACACTAATCAGTACAATAATATTAGGTGGAATGTCACACAAAACTCAGATTGACACACGTGTGTATAAACCTGTGTGAACATTATGACATTATATTATATTATATTTTAGATCATGGCTGTACTTGTGGTCCTTGTGCTTTACTAGCTGGCAGTCGCGACAGGTTAACTGGTCACAGGTCTCACAGAACAGCTTCAGCGGCTCCTGCTTGTGGATGTCACAGAACATGGGCCTCAGAGTCGACACACCGTGGACCTCTGGAAAACAGCACACAACTCATCATCTGGTCCTGTTAGTGCACTGCCTGGGCAGCTGGCCTTCGACTATGCAGGTATTTTAATTCTAATTATTAAAGAAATGCCTGTCTGTTATTTCATTAGATGTAATGATACAGACTAAATACAGCATGGTAAGGAATATATACATAGGTGCATGAGCACTATACACAATTATGAAAATCCTGCAGGTCACCTTCCATTTATAATGTACAGTAACATTTGAGTCAATAACATTCTTTTATTGGTCAATTATTTTATTTCAAGTGTGCCCCATCATGTGAATGAGTGTCCAGGTGTTAAATCAGCTCACAGTGCCAACAAATGCATTAACTGGTTAGAATGGCAGATTTCTGTGATTTATTTACCATTGCTCTTTTGGGGTAATGTTTAGCTTTTAACATCCAGCCAATTAACAGCCAATTAAATTCAAATACCATAATAACAATAGCAGTCAAAAGTGTAAGAATTAAATCACTGCAATAAAGCCATCATTTTGCATATGATTTAATTTTTATCATTAGGTCACATGAAAAGCACTGCCATGGAAGAGACATCATGTTTCTTTTGCCTTCACTTCTTAAATCTGTTCCACAAAGATAAAAGAAAATCTACAAAAAAAACCAGAGCAAACTGTAGCAACCTCAACCCTGGTGCTATAAAAGCTCTTGTCTAGGTTTGCCATGGAAACACCAAGTGTTTCACAGACAAAAAGGTTCAGATAAGAAAAGGTAGAATACCTTGTGATACTTCTGTCTTCTGTCTGATCGTGTGGTCTTTGGTGAACTTGACCCTTTGATGCGCCTCCACACATGTGGCACAGAGGTACTCCACACAGTCCACGCAAAACCCAGAAGCTTCTGTGTTGTCATCACAGGTCATACAGAGCTGGAGACAGATGGGACAAGCATCAGAGGCAGAGATAAAACAGTGGCTACCTTGTTTGATTAAGTGAATTGTAGAAGATCTCTTCTGACAAATATCTTCTACTCTTGCTAAGTGTCAGCGCCTCAAGTGTGTGTAAAATGCAAGAGGAGGGCTATGGAGATAACCTCAGTTTAAACAGTGCACAAGCTGAGATGAAGGAATATCATAACCATTATCCTAAAAACTAGCAACAAGGCTGCCCCCATATGGCAATGCCTCCTGTCACTAACCTGGACTGTCCTCTCCACCGTGCTGCTGGGAGCCTCTGCTGAGTCCTTCACAAACACATTCTCCACCACATCCACCTCCATACACTCCTGTCTGCACACCGGGCAGCGGATCACATTCACTGCAATCACAGAGGAGCACACAGGTTGGTTTACATACTTTAAGGAGAAATAACTGTCACATGATAAAACATATTCATTCACACAAACACACACAGTGTGAGTTATATGTGTCCTTAAACGCAGCATGAACGCTACTCTCCTGCCTGCATCAACACTGATGTCCTTTCACGTCCATATGTTTGTAAACAAAGCGACTCACGTGGTTTGGTCGCGCTGTCAACCAGGGAGTTAGGCGCCTCTGTGAGGGCCAGGTTCCTGGAGGGGGAAGGTAGACACTTCTTGCAGAAGGAGTGCAGACACGGCAGAAGTTTGGGCTCCCGGCTGTGAAAGTTGAGGTGGCAGAAGGGACAAGTGTCCAGGTAATTGTGGCCGGCAGCGGCGGACTTTTCCTCTTGGACCGGCATGCTCTCTGCTTCGTTTTCCACGATGATGACAGGAGCGTCCCCCGACTCCTCTTCCTCTGTCCGTCCCTCCATCTCCACTCAGAGCTCAAAGGCTAAATCTCTTTGTGTGTGTAAACAAGATACACCCGTACAGGTAAGCAG
>OMNW01005611.1:0-14611 GCA_900303245.1 Selene dorsalis | reverse complement strand
TATAGGAATGGGATAAGTACCAGGACCACTGGAGCTGGGACCGTACCGGAACCCGCACCGGAATCCGGATAGGGACCGGAACCGGAACCCGAACCCGAACCGGGATCGGGACCGGAACCGGAACCGGGACCGGAACCGGAACCGGGACCGGGATCGGGACCGGGACCGGGACCGGGATCGGGACCGGGACCGGGACCGGGATCTGAAACTTGGAGAAATGCATAAAAACAGCCTCTAGACGCCATTACAATGAAAATATGGTGAAGACCGGCCTACATGTCCTCACTTTACAAAATGGTCCTCACTCCAAAGGTTTAAAATTCACACTTGTCCTCACAATGATAGGAGTACACACACACACACACACACATTCCCCTTTTTGTTTTCCTGTCTCCACTCACGTCGCTGTCCAGCAGCACAGTTTTCTCTGTCCCACTATGTGCCAGCAGGTACTTTGAGTGGAAGAGCCGTCCGTCAAAGCTGTGCCAAGGCATCAGGGCAGTGCTGGGCAGCGGGCAGCCGCTGGCGCAGTTAGCACCCAGCAGGTGGCTTAGTCCTCGGACATAGAGAGATCCCAGCTGCACCGCACGGCTGGAGAGGAAGGGCAGCTGAGAGCAGTGGAAAAAAAATAGTTTTTGTTTGGTCAGTGTCTTTATAAAGAGGCCAAATATTTTAGGGCATTCATTCTGCAAAGGACAGAGCCATGACTCGGCAGCTGCGGTGGATCTTCTGAGTACGATCACAAATGACTTTACAAGATGTGACCATAAATTCCTTCAGCTCAAAGTTTAACAAACCAAATAACAGATTCTCGACCCCACACAACAACAGACCACACAGCTGGTCACTCAACTGTCCATTGAGACAGATCTCACTGTTTTGGTTAACTAGCATGGTTAATAATTGCAATAATAGTTATCACAAAATATGGATTTTCATTTGTCTCACAACCTCAAGTTCACCAGTGGCTGAAGAATCAATAACAACCTCAGTCTACACACAACAAGTCTCCTCCTGGCCTGCAGCATCATTTAGACACCGCTGCTGTGAAGAGCCATCTGCTTTTTCAATTAGTGTCACCACCCGGAAGAAAGTCCTTAAAATTTCTCTCACAGTTGCTTAAATAATTGCCCTTTCCCAACCCCAATTTGGACAACCTTATCTGTCCAATCTTGACACACAGATCAGACAATTATATACGACTCGGACCACCCACTTCACTGTCACCTTACTCTGCTTCCTTCTGCCAGCAGCCAGTCTATCTGTGTATCTGTCCATTTATCTGACAACTGTATGTGACAGTGAAACACCTTTGATCATTGCAACTAATTTCACATTGATTTGAAAGTAAAACAGAACATAGTTTTGCATCTCTGAGTTTCCTATATAAACTTTATGTAAAAAAGTGAAAACATTTTAAATAAAGAGACTTAATTGAATGTAAAATATTAATTTCTGGATTTTAGAGAAAATCATAGTCCAATACAAAAAAATATCCAGATATTTAAAACAGATTTATCAGATATATCAGATTTCAGATATATCAGATATATCAGATTTACTGTATTAATTAAATAAATCAAACACACGTCTTTCTTACAGGTGTTTTTTTTAACAGTGGATTCATATGATGATAAAGGAGCTGTTGTCTGCTGTTGAAGAAAGGAGAGAAAAAGAAAGAAGAAACTGGAGGAGGACAATAAAGACAAAAAAGAGGATGATGAAGACACTGAGAGATGGACAGCAACTTCAACAGCAGGCAGATGTTCTGTAAGTGTGTGTATGTGTTTTCTGCTTTCACCTGTCCTCTAGCAGATAGCAGATAGCATTGATAACAGGGATTACGTGTATGCACACACACACACACACACAGCCATGCCTGCCACCTGCTTCCAGTCAAATACAGCTTCACCTTCTGAAAACAATGAAGCACTGGACAGAGACACAAAAGCCTGAGAGCACACACAAACACACCAACACAAAGAGAGAGAGAAAAGAGATAGAGAGAAAGATGAGCAGAGGCTGAGAAAGAAGAGAAAGTGGTTGAGAGTAAAAAGAAGAAGAACATGAGAACACACAAAGACAGAAGTGTGTGTGTGTGTGTGTGTGTGTGTGTGTGTGTGTGTGTGTGTGTGTGTGTGTGTGTCCAGCAGGGCATTGTGTGTAAATAGCTCCATGCTGTGAACGTCAACCAGGACAGACAGGCGGCTGTTGCCAACACAATCTCCTTGTCATACACACACAGTTTTTAAGAAAGAAATATTTTAATAAACTATGTCTTTGATGTGCTGTCTTTTCTTGTGGTGTGTTGAGGTGAGAGGAGCTCTTGTGTTAAATTGTAGCTTTCTGTAAACTGTGCACACTTGGCTGCACACACAATCAAAATGCGTCTTGTGTGTGTATGTGTGTGTTTGTGTGTGTAGTTAATCCATACTAGTCATCCAGTTAACCCCCTCTTGCAGCTCTGAACCTCACCCAGACAGCATATTCAAATCAACGCCCAGCCCTAATTATTGTGTAGAAAACAGACAAGCAGCAAAAATACAAATTACTAGACATGAGTATGGTAATTAAGCAGTAAAAATAAATGGGGCTACAACAAGGCAGCAAACAGCCTGGTCGTTTTCCCAGAGAATGGAAAAGCACAGCTGACAGTCTGGGAGCTCAAAAGTCACACATGACAAGTAGCCTCCCTGATTTCAAACACAGCACTGTCTAGACTGGGGTGTCAAATATGATTATCTTCAAGATCAATCAATCAAAATCTAATAATTATTGTTCATCATTCATTCAGCAGGGAGTGGTAAAAAGGCTCATTGCAGGTTCACAAAACAGTGATATATGCATATAAGAAGCACACTCAAAATGCATAAAATCAAATGTTCACATTGAGAAGCAGAAAATGGAAAAGTTCAGTGTTTTTGCCTTCATGTTCTGTCAGACTGCTGCTGTGAGGAAATAGTGTGATCAGACAAAAGTTTTTCTTATCATATAGAAATCCAATTAGGTTCTAGAGCATCAACTATTTTCTGATCAAGAGAGAATGACTCAGCTGATCAATTAACTGTCATGTCGTCATCAAAACAAAAAATGACACAAATTTTATAGAAAACTTCTGAACTCACCTGACTACTTCTTCACCATAATCTATAGCGAAACACTGAGTGATTTTTCCATTAGCTTTACTTTCAGATTATGCCTCTGGTTGTGAGAGTGTAAACGTGAAAATCTGATTTAAGAAAAACAAAATTTACAAAACAAAACAACCACACTACAGTTCACCGTTGTTGTTTTGGGTTTTGTTAGTTTCGTTTGTTTGTTTTGTGTAAAGCTGCTCAATCAGTAGTGTGTTTGTGTTGTCTCCTAATTTTTTCCTGACTTTCTATTACTGGAAACATTTTGTGAGCACAAGAGGACTTTGTTTATTGTAAACTGCAGAGAACATTGTCCTCTTGCAGGAAACACAACAGAACACATGTTTGGCTGCATTGAGAGACATAACATTGGGGTAAAAATCAGAAAATTTTGATTTTTTTTCTATGAAAATTACTAAAAAATAAAAAACACCTGTACCATGAACGGCCTCTATGTGTTTGCGTATTTTTTGCTCGTAACTAACCTTAATCTGCTGAAGCTCCTGAGGGGATTTAATGCTCAGACAGATACTCTGACTCAGGTAGGCATCCACGTCCTCTTGAGACAAAGTCTGCACCTGAATACACAATAAACACACATCCATCCACACACACACACACACACACACGTGTGTAGACACATTCACACCATAGAAAATACATGGTTAGCCAATTCAATCACATCCCAGAGTGTCTTCTGCGTGGGTCAGTTTGTTTTGTCTACTCTCTATGCAACAATTCAACACAGAAAGAAACAATGCTGAATACAAAAACAAGGCTGCCCAGTTGTGTGTTCAAAACAAACAAACCCTGAAGCTATTTAGACAGAAGAGTGACGGGGGAATGTGAATGCAGCAGTGATCAGACAACATCAACTTGTTGTCTGTCCGAGCTCTGATTGTCTACTCATCTAACGGTCCATCCAACAAACTGCTCCTCTGACTGTTTTCTTGGTCCCTCATCAACTAAAATGACTGGAGACAAGTATTTGTATAAATCTGTATTTATCTGCTGATCTTTGTGTCAAGTGTTCGACTCTCTCTGCCTGCATAGAGCATGATGAGTAAAATTATCTTGTAAGCCTTAATTAGCTAGTTTGTTCAAACTTCCCTGGTGTCCCCCTATTCCCCTACGTTTGTCTCTGGATTCTTGATTTTCCTTTAAGTATCTAGTTCAAATTGAACTTGAAATTAAATTAGACATTTGTTACAGGGTTGATTCATGAGTCTACAATAGTTTTTGCAAAGTGACGCATGTAGCTTCATCCAGGTGATCTGCTCCTGGGATCTCTGTTGTGTTATGGCTCCTTCAGATGATGTCAATGCAAAAAGTACAAAACAAAAAACATAATACTCTACTTTTTTTCACATATTCTTAAAAACAACCATCAGTTCAAATTTGAAAACACAGCTGTACAACAGGATTACAAACAGCACATATGTTAATAGTTAAAATTTTACAACCCCAAATAAGAACAGAGGAGAACTGTGGTGAATTAAGATTTGTCTTGAAATATTCAAAGCCCTTGGGTGCTTATCAGACCTCTTGCTGACATAAGAGCTTAAGTTACAAAGACCAGTGTCTGTGGCTAAACTGGGCCCTCGTGGGTGATAATGATAATACCATCAAGCCATGACAAAACACACAAGACAGACCGTCAACAAGCTCTGTTTACCTTCACATCACAAGTTGACACAATAGCAAAATAATTGTTGTATGTTTTATAGATCTAAATCCCCAATCAAAAGCTGACTTGTATGTTTACTTGTCACCAAATACGTTTGGTCTTTCATTTTCTGTTTACATAAATCACCAGGTGTAGCTGTATTACCCGAATACTGACATTATCTTGGCTAAAATACCTCAATACAAACTGAACTCTATTGTACTCGACTGCTTCGTTAAACAGCTTAAGTTGTTCATTAAAGGCTAAGCCAAACATGCAGCCCACACCAATGAAAACCAAGAGAGAGCAATCAATCACAGTGGAGACGTCATCATTTACAAAGCTCCCATCACTTATGATGTTTTCATGTTTTTTGGCAAACAGAACACCCAACGTGATTCAAGACAAGGTTTTAAAAGTGGAAGAAATATTAGTATAACATCAGAGAATATCACTTCCATGTTTTTTCAGTCACAATGAAATAAAAATAAATTACATTTTTCATTGTTGATTGTTCCGATACATGTAAATATTGGCTGATTCATGATATGTGGCAGCATCCAACAATGAAATCATTATTCTGTACACATAAATCTTCCATTTAGGGTTTCAGTTTTCCTAAACTGGGGGATTATATGTAGTCAGACAAAGTGTTTCCATCTTTTCCTGTTTAATTAATTTGATATCAGTTAGAAAATAACCCATCTAGACAACGATTTGTATTTGGCTTTTTTTTTTCTTTCTTCTAGCTATGTTGCTGACAAATCAAACATAGAACAATAAGCTGACCTTACCTTGAGGGCTATGTAAGTGACCAGGCAGAGAGCAACCAGCAGGGAGGCTTCAATCTCTCCAGAGAGCTCAGAGAACTCCTGGCAGTCAAAAATTGTAAGGAAGGATGTCAGACGAAGGGTTGAAACATCAGGACCAGTGCCGAACCACAGCAAGTCCAGACTGGGATGATCCCCTGCAAACATATAATAATAATAATAATCAAAGTGTTTTTATTGTTTTTCATATTTACATAACACAACAAACATCCCATTTAGAACAAGACAGTAACACTACAAAATACAAATACATCACATATACAAGTCGAACCTACAGACAAAACAGTCTCACCAGACATCAGACATACCCATCACCTATGTGGCCCAGACACTCTTGAGTTAAAAAATAAAAATAATAAAATGAAATAAAAGAAAAACAGAGGGTGGGGGGCAACTACATTGGAGCAGATGAAAACTCATGCTCAAAACAAGAAACAAAAACCTGCCAGATCTTACAATACCTCTTAGTGTTGCCCTGCTGAGTAAATCTAAGATCCCTGCAAATATATCGGAGGGATGTAGGGAATATATATACATATATATTAAAACAAACTTCTATGTATTAAGCCCATTAAGCTTAATGTCAATATGTTTGCCAACAAAAGGCATCTTTTCAGAGCCACTGATTCCTCAGAGGCTAAACTACATGGTTTGATTATATAGGATAACACTAGAAGCAATTTTACAACCACATGACTTATTTTATTGCTTTGCTTCCTGGGCATTGTAAAATAAAGTCAATCCCTGCAAAAAAACAAAAGACGAAAGACGACAGAGAGAAAATTACTGAGAAACTAGCAGGTAGGGTACTTGGGAGGCTGAGTGGGACGGGGTGGACCATGTCAGCTTCCTTCAGAGGGTTTCCAGGGTACACAAACCATTCCTTAATTGCTGGAGTGTCAACACTGCTGCCTGAAAACACACAAAACGGTCAAAATAAGACTTGGCTTGACTTCACACCACCGTCTGCAGAGAATCAAAAACACATTTGTTTTTATTTTTACACTTTAGTATACACGTGACACCAGAGTAAAAGCAAAACACGAGGTATATGTGAGGTATATGTACCGTATTTCATGTGTATGTGCACAGCCTGCATGTCGGCTAGTTTGTCTACATGTCCTATTGTCGTTACTTTTACGTGACTGCATGCTTCGATGTGCAGTTCACTGACTTTGAACTGTGTCTGCAAATGTGTGTGTTTATGATGTAAAATGTGTATGTATGGCTGAACATGCATATGCACATGATCCCTGCAGTAATTTTACTGTCCTACCATCGTGCCCGAGCAGCAGTCCATAAATGTGCTGTCTGCAGGGTTTGTAGACAAGGGCCTGAGGCAGCAGCTCAGCGTCCTCTTCATCCTCCAAAGTATTGCTACATTCAGTGACTCCCGCACACACAACACTATGCACCATGAAACCCTCTGCTGCAATGTGCTTCTCTCTGCATGCCTGGGGAAACCACATGGTAAACAATATTTAGTCAGTCTGGTATTTAGAAGTCTCAGAAGTTAAGAAACTTCTACTAGATGCAAAATGTGTATTTGTGTGAAATATAACGAACCTTTAATATTTCTGGACTAACATATTTCTCAAAGGCAGGTTTGGGAAGATTTGCAGAGATGTCACCTCGCTGAGGATCCATCTGTCCAGGTAGAGAGTAGGAGTCGATCCCCCTCTTGAGTAGCTCTCTGTGGGGAGCTGATAAGTTCAGGGACTGAAGGATATATTCAATATCAGTTTCATCTGCCTGTCTGCCCCACAAAGAGCTCACAAGCTGGGATACAGCTAAAACCATGTGACCCCGAGAAGCACCGGAGCGTGGAGCAGGATTGTGTTTCCTGGGAAACAATAAAACAGGGTTGTCATGTAATGTCCTCATCTGAACTCTAACAAAGTTGTTTCACTGTCAGACGCTAAAATAAGATGTTTTTTTTCTCTGTAGAAAAATCCTTGTTTAAAATCTGGAACACAAACTAATTTAATGCATTTTTTCTAAAAAAAATTTCCAAACTGTTATGACAGTGTGTTGGTGTTTATTTGGAAGAAGAAATTAAAATTCAATATTCATTAATGAGAAGAAATACTTAACAGTGAACACACAAAAAGTAAAAGCTCAAACACCTGTATGTTGCCATAGCATTATTCCTGATGTTTTGCATCTTGTCCTCTGACACCACATCGTTACCTAGGAGACACGCAAGCAATGGTAGCTGGGAAACAGCCAATCCTGTGGCTTGACAGAACCTCTGTTGGTCATACAGGATAGTGGTGAGGCTGTTGATCTGCAGCTTTGCCACGGACAAGTAGGGAACACTTTAAAAAAACAAAAAACAAATAAATGTGTTCATATCAGACACACTATTTTCAAATTCAACACTTTAACTGTGCTTCATATATTATAAAATGTATGAAATGTCTAAGTATCTTTAAAATACTTAATTCAAACCATACAAACATATCACATTCAATATGATTTTTACATACATCCTGTGGTTGTGATGCAGAAATAGAGAGACTCTTGGCATTTACTTCACACAAACCTGTCATATATCATGAAGTCTGAATCTTGTCCCAGTATTCCCATGCAGCCATGCTGACGGGCATAACTGGCAATCTCATAGTCAGCTTCTTGCACTGAGCAAAACACTTCCTGGCCCAGTGACCTGAAAAATCAAACAACAAGAGATACCGTAACCCTGCCACAAACAGCATGAACAAGATTCATCATCAGATCGAACTAATAAACTAAGTAAAGTCGTCTAAGTACAAAATGACTTTCTAATGATTGCATGTACTGTATATTATCCCCAGAAGGCCTTTTATTTTTATTTTTATTTTTTATAAATGCTTACTTCAGAGCAAAAGGTGTGAATGTTGCCAGACCAGAGGGAAGACAAAAGGACCCTCTACCAGGCTGCTCTCCATGCACCTTTATGTAACAAAAGATTTTTGAAATCTCCCCATTCACCCTGCGTCTCCTCTTCACCTGCAGACAGAAGAGGATGATTGTATAGAGGAGGTGGAGACTGTCTGAACCTACAAGATCAACTAACGAAACGTATTCCTTACCCACTCTTGTCTCTTCTTCTCTTCCACCACTCCATCAAAGAAGAACACTAGTCTGATCCCTGCAGAGGTAAATGCCCCAACCCAGTTCTTTAGGACGTCCACATACTCCTTCCACTGCCCCCCACATACCCAGTCCTTACATGAGTACCAGTGGCACAAACAGGCCATACCATCTACAACAAGCGTGGGACCTGCACAAAGAGTGAAAACACAAATGTAACAGAGAGAGCAGACTCTTACTGCAACACTCATTTCCAACAACAGGTGCATGCATGTAATGTGTGGAAACTTTAACCTATTAAAGACACAAATGCATGCAGTGGAAACTGGTGTAAAGGAACTAAATGTACGTGGAGCTCCGGAGCTCACACATCCTGTGTCACTCTACCTGTGGCTGTGCTTCTGGCAGCATGTCGTGTGGCCATGTCTCTGAGGTTCACAGTCACACACACCTCAGGACAGAAGTGCTCCAGGAAGGACTGGAGACCTTTTACACCCATTCCTTCAGAGAGGAAGTACAAGGACAGAGTGAGAATGGCTCCACCGTTAATCTCTGAGGTAATTTAGCGAAGATAATTACAGTTTACTGGAAAGCCGCTTCAGCCCTAAAGTGTTTGTATCTTCCTGTATTGTTACGGGCGAGTCTCTTTCGACCTCATATCGCTGCAGAACAAACACAATGTAGCATGTCGCCTGTAGTGTAGAGTAGTAGTGTAGACCTGAATGCTAACAGTTAGCTTAGCTTCCAGATGATAAACAAAGCGTTTCCCGGAGCTTTCCGGTCCATCTCGTCTTATACCAAGTTATATCTGCAAATACCTTTGTATAATACCCCAGTCCATCGCTTTAATGTGCGAAACTTACTTTAAAATCTG
This sequence comes from Selene dorsalis, assembly GCA_900303245.1. NCBI lineage: Eukaryota > Metazoa > Chordata > Actinopteri > Carangiformes > Carangidae > Selene > Selene dorsalis. The sequence continues at coordinate 5,032 of OMNW01005611.1, read as the reverse complement.
GAAACAAGGGCAGCGTGTAATATGTTGACTGTGTTGGTGGAAATGCAAATTACTTCCTCTAATCTACGCGTGGCGTCATTACGTTGCAAAACAAAGCGCACGTGCTCGGCGCATGGAGCGAGCTGAAGCTCTTGAGTGTTGGGAGAGATGTGCTAAACATAAAACTACATCTACAACTATGAAAAAAAAACTTTTATACATTTTAATACTTTACATAGATTTCAGGTAGTCTTGTTCTCTTCTCTTCTTCTTGTTTTTTTTATTCTTATTAGACAAAATCTGGAATATTTTCCTTTTCTTATGTTTTTTTTTTTAATCACCTTTTTGGACCTTATACTGTGTGAAACTTCAATTGGAAACATGACAATGAGCCCCAAAGCTGCATTTAAGGACAGTAATTTATTTTCTTTCCACCACAGTTACAATAGCTTGCACAGTACTAACACAGAGATAGGATGTTTAATTCAGGTCATCACAGTTGATACATCTGATACTGCTGTGACTTAAAAAAATAAACTTCCTGATGTATGGGATGAATAAGAATGGATGATTGAAGTTTCTGTGGACTCAGTCCTCCCATAATAACTCTCCAGGCTAGGATCAGACACAGGCTAATTGCTCTCCAGGCTCTCCTGGAGAATAGGGGCTCTTTTCTGGAGTCACAAGCTATTAGGTCTATACCTTCTTAACACAAAGCACCCCCGTCCCTTCAGTTCTATTGTCTGAGCAGAGCAGGAGTAAAGAAAAGGGACATATGCTGGCTGTCAGTCCAGCTGTCAGCATCTGTCGTTCCTCAGCCAGATGCTCTGTGGACTGGAGGAACAATCCAGCCCTCCCGGTCAACTGATCTTCAAGACGGGAGGAGCTGTGTTATAAATCTGTCCTCCATGATTGCAGTGAAAAGTTATGACCACTGGATCTATGAACACCACAGGCTCAGAACTTGGCCCACAAATTTCAGGGGCCTTTCTTTGAAATGCCAATGGCTAAAATCACTTTGTTTCTTCTCCTGAGGACGATGTGGTGAAACAAGGCCATGGACATGTCCAGATGTTGAATCAGCAGCTGTTCTACTCTTTCCTCTTCAAACCAGACCTGTGTTGCTGCCCCAGATCAGATTGAATGACATATTTGAGAGAACACAGACACATACACACATGATTATGTTCTAGTTTTAAAGTCAAGTATATTGATTATGATTGTGAAACAGCTTGCTGTCTTTGGACAATTTGAAGGTGTCCTGTTTAATTCCTCTTAGTTTTTCATTTTTTATTTTCTACAGGTGCATTTTCTGGTTTGAATGACCCAACAGTCCAAAACACACAATAGAAAAGTAATAACTCTGGCAATGGTCATGTGAGCAGCTGTAACCCATGGATTTTACATTTTTTGTTGCATAACTTTGGCCAATTATCAAATTGGTAACAGATTATTGATATTGATAGACTAATTGGTGTTTGGCTTTAAGGTTCAAGGTTCAAAGTTCAAGGTAGCTTTATTGTCAATTCCACAATATGTGTAACACATACAGAGGATTGAAATTGCATTTCTCAAGGTCCCACGGTGTTACAGTGTGTTACAGTAGCTTTTAGTTTAAAACTGTTCTAGCTCTGGTTTGAAGACAGAGAGGGTATCTCTGTGAGTACTATGGAGAATTTTTCATTAGGTTTGTATTGGCAGGTAATGGAAAATATATTGTTATGATTATTCTAATAGAATATTCTTTGGTTTTTACTTATCCTCATTTGAATAGTTATCTTAAAATAAAAGCTTGTACTGGACTAACTTTAACTTGACTTGATCTGAACCAGTTTCTGGATCCTGCTCTTTGTGTACATGTCGCACATGAAAAACATTCACAAACCTGGATGTGCAGTTGTATACCTATACAGTGCTTTCGTGCCCATATCTTCTGTATGTGAACACAATACCCAGCCCAGAGACAGGACTTACATAATCTTGCATCCCATTTGTAGTAGTCAGTGTTTGGGTCTGTTGCCTATTCACTTTGGATCTTTTCAACTTCCTCCTCCTCCTCCTACACTGACCCATCCTGCTCCTCCTTTTTGAGTTCCTCCCCCATGTTGCCTCCCTCTCCTCCCCGCTGCTGACCAGAGCTTGACTCAGGAGAAACTGAGGCAGATGTTCCAGGAGCACACGACTGCCCTCAACCCTACCCCCCAACACCTCCCATTTGTACTGGATCAGCAGTTAACCCCCGGAAAGAATTGACCATACAAGCACGCACACACGCATACAAAGAGCACCGCTGCCCAAATCTGTACTGGCTCAACAGTTGTCCAACTGAATGAACAACACACACACACACACACACACACACACACACACACATACACACATTTACACACCAAATGCTGCCCAGATCCCCTCAGTGTCCCTGATAGCAGCCACCCTGGGGTCAGGCCTGGTGTCAGCGTCCAGGGCCCAGGGTCTCTCTGGGCAGCTGGTCTGGCTAATCCTGCTGCTGGAGGCCACTGGTTCTCAAACTAAAGGCCAAGGACCCCTGGAGGCCACAGGGCAAGGAGCTCAGGGAGCAGGAGTGTGTGATTTGTTCAAAATGCAGAGGTTTTGTTTGTTTGCTTATGTTTGCTTGTTTTTAAGCCCATATCAAACTTCAAATATCATGAATGGGCAAAATGAAAAATACAGTTGTCATGTCAGAATTTAAAAGCTAGTTCATCAGTACCATGTATTTCAAATTGCAAGGAAACGTAACCTGATACACAAAACTCTTCATTAGATGGATTTAACAGGATTTTCACTAAATATTCAGGCTTAAACTGACCATTATTTTAGTTTTCATTTCCTAAATCACATGGTGATGGCTTAAAATAGCTCTTTTAGTCCAGCCAACAACCCAACATCCAGAAAGATTTTGTTCATATACAGCAACACAAGGAAAATGAGACACCAAACAACAGGCAGATGTTAAACATACCAAACATGTGATGATAAATGACTAAATTAAAGAGACTCCCTTAAGCCCAAACAGCCTCAGGTGTCATATACCCATATATCATAAATATATATTTATACCAGGTGTAATTTAAATGTGTGGTCACACACTGAAGCTAACAGGTGTTGCAAGTTGCTACATACCTCAATGAGATGGTAGGTAGTGGCCTCAGGTCTTATCGGCTCAGATAGGGAGGGGTCACTGGAGTCTCATGTTTCTCCACCCACACGCCTCTGCTGTTATCATTATAATCAGCACAGGAAAGATCTATCTATCTATCTCGATGTTTTTAAAGCCCGTCAGCCTTGGTTCACATTAATTGTCTCACTCAGCCCTTGTTTTAATTAAAGCCAGTGTCCATGTTGAGTGTGTTTGAACCCCGTGTAGAAGGAGTTAGATTTGTTGTGAATGATCCAGAGTCCCCTGTGAACTTCTTATTACTGACCAGACCCAGTGCTGCCATGGTATGTGCAACAGAGTGTGTGTGTTTGGTGTGATGGCAGTGATATGGAGGTTCCCACGACAGCCATCCATCCATTTCTTGGCACGCGCACACACACACACACACACACACACACACACACACACACACACACACACACACACACACACACACACACACACACACAGGCCATATGGCCATCTCATACCCATTGCATGCCTCCACTGTGATTTGGCCCAAAGTCCCACTAGTAGCTTCACCTCCAGAGGCATTTGGCCTGTAACTCAAAGGATGGAGGGAGGAATGAAGAAGTTACAGGTGGAGAGATGATGGAGAGATGTGGGGAAGAGATTGGCAGAGTTAGGAAGGAGAAGAAGGGAAGGTGAATGAAGAAATGAGGATAGTTTAGAGAGAGATAGAGGTGAGGGAAGCCATTTGGTTGTTGGTTGGTGCTGTGGTGTTTGGTGAGCAGATGGCCGGGGCTCGAGGAGGGGCGTGCCTTGTCCTCGCGACCCTTCACAAATCACACGGCTCTCCCCCGAGGGGCTCGCGACTCGCCGTTCAATAAGAATCAATGGGAATTACTTCGCGAGAGAAAGGGATGAATGGGCGGCGGGGCGCGAGACCTCTTCCTTTGTTGTCCCCCTGCGTGTCACAGAGCTCCTGGTTTCTCTCTCTCTCACACGAACACACACACACACACACACGGATCCACACGCGCGCGCACGCAGTTACACACACACGTACACACAGAGAGAGAGAGAGAGAGAGAAAGAATAGGAAAGCACTTCAGTTAAACAATCGACCTCCAGTTAAACAATTTTTTAACCTCATACGTACACACGTGCACACACATACAAACACACGCACGCACGTACGCACGCACAAAGAAGGATCAGAAGGGAGGAGTTCCTGCAGTTTCCTTAAGACACAATTAGAAAATCTGGCATAAATTATTGTTTTGGGGAAAAATGTCGTCTTGGTGGTGGTAAACTGGGGGGTGGGGGGGGTTCACTTCTACCCATGCCTTTCAGTCACGGTTTGCTGGCGTAATCGGAAAATGTGTGCCACGTCATGGTGATGAATGACTGATAGTATATTGGCCTAATACAGGGAGGGAGAGAAAGAGCACCCTGGACCTCTGAAAGTCGGGATGAGTGTAAATAAAGGGCTTCAAGAGAGGGATTTTACGCCACGCCACATAGAAGCATTGTAGGCTATTGAGACGGGGGCTGAAATCAACTGGTTAAATGAAATGAGCAGCTCCGAGCAGCGTCCTATAGCTAAACACACATACGGGTATCTGGAAAGAATGTGGCAGGCAAGGATAATAGTGTTAAAGCTTAAGGTTAAATGCCCTTCAATCAGCCTTAAGGGGTGTAAAGAGCATATCATGGACACGCAACCACATTAGACATAGGCCTCTCATCACTGACCCAGAGGGAATTATAGCCAGGGTAGGCACACATCAAACTTATGCAGTGATAGGCAGGACCAACTCTCACAGCACCATGTATGACATGTGACATGATGGACTGGTGGTGAATAAGGTGAGTTAGATTTGGAGTGTGAATAAGGGCCTTGTGTCTTGGAGACAGCAGAAGAACATTAAA